>CM074277.1:32449673-32468429 GCA_037194245.1 Opsariichthys bidens | reverse complement strand
GTTTGTTGAATCTGTGATTTGAGAGTGAATGATGCTTCTTTAGCAGCAGCGTAAAGGATGAGCGTTTAAAGACATTGCTCGCCGCTGCTGTCCGCATCTGATGGAAATGAAATTAAACTTCAGAACGCAAGACAAGGCGATCACGCGGTCATTAATAAAGCGGCGAAGGGCTCGAGGAGGTGAAGACTGATACGCCGTCTTCACACACGTCTCATAAATCACCTGGAGCGACTCGCGATTTATGAGCACATGCGTCTCGCGGCTGTCTATCATTTCCCGTTGTCTGTCAGCGTAATTCAGCCCTAAACTGTCCGAAGAGATGAAAAACACACCGAGAGAGAGAGAGACGCTCTCCAGAAGTCCTGATCGGTACTTGTCAGTGACCCGTAAAGAGACGCTTCTGTTGAAGACGTGACAGGAAACTGCTCGAAACACTGGAAGACTCTTCTGTCTCTTTGATGGACATCAGTGCCGTTTTCATGCAGCTCTGTCATCACGTTCTCCATTATTTTAGAGAAATAAAGTAGAGAAATTAAAAATAAATAAATAAATAAAAAATAAATAAATATATATGTATATATAAAAATATATAAAAATAATAAATCTCTTTCATTTTATTTATTTATTTACCTATTTAATTTATTTATTTTACTTATAAGTTTTACTTATTCACAAGTTTAAAAAAGCAGTCAAATAAATAAAAAGTGAAAGTAGTAAGTAAACAAATAGATTTATTTCATTCATTCTTGTACTTATTTAACTTGATCATCAATTTATAATTATCATTAAAAAGTAGAATAAGTAATAAATAGTAAAATAAAAATCAATAAATAGGTAATAAAAAGTAAAAGTAAAAAAAATCAATAAACAATAAAAATAAATAATGAATAAAAAATTAAAATAAATAAATATAAATAAATACATGCAGTTTTCCTAACTTTGATTTCTTCATTTACTCATTTCATTTATTTCTTTTACTTATAAAAATGAATAAAATAAACTTACTTAAACACTGCTACAATTTTAATTCATATGTAAAAAATAAAAAATATATAATTCGACCAGTTCATTCATTCATGCATGCATTTTTGTACTTATTTTACTTCATCATCACTTTTTATTTTATTATTATTATAGTTTTTATTTATAAGCATAAATAAAAAAAAATAAAACATATATAAATAAGCAAATTACTACTAGTCTTATATAAACCTGACTACACAATACTAGTAACTGTGAATGAAAAGCAATTTCTACACTGATAGTAAAAACCATAGAAAACAACTGTATGTAAACCACACACACACACACACACACACACACACACAGATTGGATTTTTCACCCTTAAAATGTAAGCGCATCAGAAGAACCTGCTGGAACAGCCTGCGATTTACACTGTGATTTTCTAACTGCTCTATCTCTCTCACACACACACACACACACACACAGTTAATTAGAGGAGCAGCAGCGACGGTAATCAGCAGATAGAACGACAGAGAAAAGACTGTAAGAGTGTGGAGGAATTTATTACCGAGCGAGAGAGAGAGAGAGAAAGAGAGAGAGAGAGAGTATTATACTGACACACACACACACATACACACACACAATTTACAGCGATGAAGCGTCCGCATAGATAAATTAGGCCTTTGTGTTAAACAATAGCAGCCTATAAGAGGATTTACTGTGACCAACCCAAGCGTCCTGGTTCAACTGTAGTTGAAATTGTTTTCTGATGCATAAATATATAACATCATCATCAGTCACATGATCAACAACACTTTCATTTAACTAGTCACTTATAAATCAAGAAAAGAGCGTTCATGATTCGTCTCTATGTTTGTGACAAACGGTTAAAGCTCAAGATGCGCTCTGGATCGTCCCAGATCATCCTGGGGAACACGATCATCAGCTGCTGTTCATGCGGCACATTCACAGTCATGTTACAAATGAACGTTCCACTCCAACTGTTATGCAGATAATATCATTTGTAATGAAAAATGTTTCTGCGATGAACGCAAGCATGTTCACCAGCGCTCTCGGCCTGATATCGAGAGAGAAGGAGAATCTATCTCGAGCCCCGTCTCATTTGATTCGGTCAGTGATGCAGAACCAGACGGACCCGAGATTCACTGATGTATTTCAACCGCAGTCTCTCCAACCGGACAAACTGACCACCTGCAGGACGACAAACCCTCAGAGAGAGCGAGAGAGAGAGAGAGAGAGAGAGAGATGCAGAAGATTTTGCTGAGTTTTACCTTTCTCACTGCTGATACTTGTTCACGTATACGCATTTATTTTTCATTAGCATTTTTCACAATTGCTTAGAATTAAACACCTGTAGAAACGAGGTATGGAACTCTAGGGTTCTTGACTCAATTTTAAAGAACCCTTTATGCTTAAAAGGTTCTAGAAGGAGAAATATCTTCAATGGTTTCATGATAATTACATGCTTAACAGATTTTTTTTTATAAGTATGTCTATAAGCTGTTTAATTTATAAAAAAAAAAATGTGATGGAAAATTAAATCAAAATTAATGAATTAAAACTAAACCCGCTGCAAAAGACGTGAGACGCGAGGAATAATAGACAGAAAAACAATGGAAAAGTAGCGCATTGGAATAGAAAAACGCACTCTAAGAGTGTCTGTACTGTACCTTTAAGGCACATATACATAATGAGTCAGTCAGCACGCAAATGTGCCGTTCAAACGCTTCAGATCAGAGTGAAATTATTTAAGTTCAGAGGGATCCTCAGAGCGACACTCACTGCACACAAACAGCAAAAGCACAAGTTTTACCATGTTTTCACTAGTTCTTCAGCTGAAAGTTTAGGCCCCGATAGCAAAAACCCAGTGATAAGCAGTAGAATTTAACTAAATATTTAATGTGCTACAAAATAAAACTAGACTTAAAAGGGAACCCTAATAAATGATGAGACAAATTAATAATGGACTATCCAAGTGATTCAACTCACTTAAGTATTCAGATTTACTTAGAGTACTTAAAGGGGACCTATAATGCCCCTTCTCACAAGATGAGTGAGTGTCTCCAGAATGTATCTGTGAAGTTTCAGCTCATGATACCCCACAGATCATTTATTAAAGCTTACCAAATTTGCCCCTGTTTGGGTGCGAGCAAAAACATGCCGTTTGTGTGTGTGTGTCCCTTTAAATGCAAATGAGCTGCTGCTCCCGCCCCCTTTCCAGAAGAAGGCGGAGCTTTAACAGCTCAACAACAACGCTGGAGAATCTCACGCAGCTAAAATGATGTTCAGCCTTACATGGTTAAACCGTCGACACTGATGGAGAAGTTACAACTTTTAGAATGAAACTGGACATTTCTCAACGGTTAGTGGATAAATTTATGTAGTTTCTGTGGAGTTGATTCAACTCATCGACTAGCATGTGCCGACATGTTAATCTTTTGTGCAAATCCAGCCCCTCGTTTGTGAAGCTAAAATGACGGCATCAACAACAACTCTTCCTCTTCTCTAAAGCAGCCCAACATGTCCTCACCCCCTTTCTTGCGTGTTCTCGGGGGCGGGGTTTATGTAAATTGAATGGTTTGTGATGTCACTGACCCCGGAAGTAGCTCGTTTAAAATCTCCCTTTGCATTGAACTTTGAGCGTCGTAACTTTGCAGATGTTGTTTATGCTCAAACATCAACATAATCAAGGAGCCCTTTAAGAGAGAGATGTTTGATTGCCAGAGTCACAAGTCACTACTTACAAAATGATCAATCAAAAACAGAGCAAAAACACAGAAAAAAGCAAAATCACATTCTTCAAATCCAGCCTCAGAATCCAAACAACCTGTTCCTGTAATGCACGAATCAGTTTCACACGTGCTGTGCTTTACCCTCTTCAAAACACGCACTTCTCCAGCTGTGTGTACGCTCTGATATATTTCACTCCGCCACAAGACAAATAAAGTGACAGATTGTTCTGTAGCATCCACTTCACCAATTATCCCACTGTACTGTATGTGTCTAATTTCATTCCTGCGTTTCTGTCAATCGCGTCACATTCGTGAACTGTATCAATAATTCAGCAGTACATACTGCAGCAAACAGGGCCATGTGTTTGAATATGAAATCAATTAAGCGCACAAACACACTCGCTCATAAACACGCAGCCTCATGAATAATATGTCCTGCTCTCTGGAGGATCGTTTGCCCTGGATTCTTCACAGGGCGACTCGACGCAAGGCGACCGAGCGCCAGCATCATGTGTGTGTGGACAGATGGGGGAGGAGACACTTCTCCTGCTGTCTCAGAGTGATTTAAAAGCAGAAAGGAAGCACTCATCTCATTTATCGCTCTCTTGTGTCTTAGTGCTGTATCACTATAACAGCACTCGCATACATGCGCAACAACTAAACAAGCACTAATGTCAAAATGTTGTCTGGTAAACAATATGATATCATAAATCAATACTGTTTTGCATGGTGTTTTAAATATTGTTCATACTAAAGCACTAATTTACAATTTTACAAGTGAATCTCTCAAATCAAGTATTATCATGTCACAGAAAAGATAAATAACTTTAGTATTTATGAATGCAAGTACAGAAAAAGCCCAATATCTACTTAAAACATCAGCGAATTCAGACCAAAATGAACAATTCAAAATTGAAATGCTTATTTTGGTTGACACGTATATGTAGAAACCGATATGTCAAGCATTGATAATAAACTAGTGATATATAGAAACTGATTTATCAAGCATTGCTAATAAAAATACCGATATGTTGAAACCGATGTGTCAAGCATTGATAATAAAATATCAATATGAAGAAACTGATGCATCAAGCATTGCTAATAAAATATCGATATGTAGAAACCGATATCTCAAGTATTGCTAATAATAAACAGATATACGGAAACCGATATCTCAAGTATTGCTAATAATAAACAGATATACGGAAACCGATATCTCGAGCATTGATAATAAAATATTGATTTGACGAAACCGATATCTCAAGCATTGATAGTAAACTACCGATATGTAGAAACCGATATATTTTCTTTAAATTATTAACAAAAAAATGTAAACTAAACCGATATATGAAGCATTGATAGTAAACTACCGATATGTAGAAACCGATATATTTTCTTTAAATTATTAACAAAAAATGTAAACTAAACCAATATATGAAGCATTGATAGTAAACTACCGATATGTAGAAACTGATATATATATATATATATATAATATATATATATATATTTATTTTATTTTTTTTTTTAAATTATTAACAAAAAATGTAAACTAAACCGATATATGAAGCATTGCTATTAATAAAAATTATAAAAAGGAAAATATTAAAATATTGATATGTAGAAACCAATATTTCAAGCACTGCTAATAAAATAAAATATTTTAAAAAGAAAACCATGTGCACTAAAACTAAACTAATGTAATAACTAATTCAACCAAGTTAATTATGAACATTGATCAAGCAATATAACACAAGCAGCTCATGAATAATTCATGAGAGTATTTGCATATTAGTGATGATGAGCTAAAACGAATAACAGCTTTCTGGCATTTGGATGTCAAATTTATATGTATATATAAATAAATTTGTATATATAGATGAAACCATAGATGCCACACTGAAACACCAGATACACATAACCAATTCATAAGAACAATAAAATGTCAAAAAGAATTTTAAACAGTATAGTATACAGCATATATAGAAAATTAATTTACTTATTGGAGTAGAAAAACAGCAGCACTGATTTTATCGGCCAGTTTTCACCTGATATTTGGGGGAAAAATACAGATATCAATAATTATTAATAAAAAAGAAAAAGAAAAAGCAAATATTTTCCAATATTGATACGGTCGCTGATGCATCTTTGCGAAAATCTTCAAAAACAAAACCCCGCTGACTTTAACATCCAATGAAGACTCTAATGACTTATTCTACAAAGTAATTCAAGTTAATTAAGAACAGCGTTTAGTAATTTAACAGGGAAAAGTCACGGAAATCCTGAATAATTCATGAGAGCATCTGCATAATATTGCATAAAAATCTGCATAAGTTTGCTAATTATGACCTAAAATGAATGACAGATTTGTGTTTCGAGCACATCTTCTTCCATTTTGTGACTGGAAAGCAAGAAAAAGCGACATTCTCACAATGAAATTCCAAACTCGTACCAAACTGCAACACTAGAAAGTAAATCAGCACTTGAGCCAGCGTAAACAACGGAGCTGACGTGAAATTAAAGCATGGAAAAGTGGAATGAAAGCGGAGCGCTGACCCCAAACGGAGAAGGGGTCAGAGGTCACGATGAGAAAAGGCATGTTCATTCACTCGCGAAGGAATGAAAAACGAGAAAGGAGCGGATAAAAGCAAAGGCGACGTGAGGATCCTTACCTCGGATAAGTAGAGGAACGCGGGCGGCGCGTGCAGGGAATGTGGCATCATCCCGGAGCCGGACAGCAGCACGCATGCAGAGTTTGCCATGGAGCTCAAAGAGGACGATTTCCACATTTAACCACTGCTGTCTCTCTCTCGTCTCTATCTGTCTGTCTCTCGGTCCTGCTGTATAAGCACAATGCAGCTGCGCTGTTCTGAGCTCAACACGGCTTCCCTCGCTCGCTCTCTGTTTACTCCGCACACAATAAAGATCACTTAAACATCCACATGCGGAGGTGGGAGGTGCGTGTGAGCAGTGTGTGTGTGTGTGTGTGTGTGTGTGTGTGTGATCGTATAGCAGCGCTGCATGTGTGCTTTAATTGCCCACGACCCCCTTTAGAGCCCAACACTCACAAAGACCCCTGAAAACACACTCAAGGACACGCGCACACATAAACGAGGACACGCTACAGACTTCTGCTGCTTTTACAGAAAGCTAATTATAGTCACTACACACCCTTAATACGACATTCATCATTTAGCTGATGCTCCCATTCAAAACAACTACAAAATACAACAATATGAGCAGAAGTGATTCATTCATTCATCATTCATTAAATGTAGTCTTAAAAATACTCAAAAAAATATGTTTTTTTTTCCTCGTGTGAAGAACATACAAAGAACCTTTGGATGTTAAAGGTTCTTCGTGGAACCACTTATTTATAAGAGAGTGAATACTTTTGAATTATCATGGAATAATTAGTGCTGTCAAACGATTAATTGCATGCAAAATTAAAGTTTGTTTACACACAATATATGTGTGTACTGTGTTTATTATGTATATAAATACACACATGCTTGTCTATATTTAACATATATATATAATATTTTTTGATATATATATATATATATATATATATATATATATATAAAAATATAAAATATAAAATATAAAATATTATATATATATATATATATATATATATATATATATATATATATATATAAATATTAAATGTAAAATAAAAAATATTAAATATTATATATATATATATTTGTTAAATATAGACATGCATGTCTATATATATATATATATATATATATATACACTTCTGCTTTTTTCTTTTCTACGTTGTTTTTGGTACCAAATGCGTCTCAACTGAACGCTTTACATGCATTCTTTACTTTGCAATTTAAAAACCATTTATAAGCTTTGTATTTCATATAAAAAAAAGTCGAAAATTTCTCATTGACACTATTAAAATGTTCCGCATTCAAACTGGAGCTGTGATGACATCATTATAAAATTTGCATACAGACTTCTGATTGGTCTTTTCTTTATGATGCCGCAAAGACGGTGTTATTTTAGACTACCGTTCAAAAATCTGAATTGATCAAAAGTAAAGGCATTTATAATATCTTTCACAAATAAACGCTGTTCTCTTAAACTTGTGTATGCTGAAAAATAAAACCTATCACAGTTTCCAGAAAAACATTACTGTTTTCAACATTGATAATAATCAGAAATGTTTCATGAGCATCAAATCATCATATCCGAATGATTTCTGAAGGATCATGTAACACTGAAGGAATCACAGGAATAAATTACATTTCAAATAGAAAACTGTTTTTTTTATTGAAATGTTTCACAATTTTACATGAGCAGAAGTAGACGTGTGTGTAAAAAACCCGCTTCATTTTGAAATCAAGCAGGAATGCATCACGAGTCCACCTCAAACTTTTGCTCACGTGTAATTTACACACTTGCAATTTTCTCTCTAGATCCTTCATGCACCATTGAAATCAATAGATTCGCAGTGCTCTCTGACGCCTAGTAAGTGCCCTTATGCATTCATTCCTGTCTGAAATCGATAACAACGACAACAACAACAACAACATGCACGTTGATCTCGTTCAAGACTAAAACACAAGCACCACTATTCATCTGCTATCTAACGCACTGACGTTCCCTTCAGGAGACAAGTTTGCTTGGAGAAGATTCGATCTAAATATGATTCGTCTCTGCTCTTCGCATTAAACTGAGATCTATAATCATCTTGCTTTATTTACAATTCTTCATATGCAGATTTTTTAAAGACTGTTACCTGTTCACATGCACTCACACATTAGCAGAGGCATCAATCAAACGGTGTGTGTCAGGAACAGATGTTCTGTGTATGGCGTCCATCACACACACACACTAATGTGATTTCACTACAAATTACATCACTGCGACGCTGTCTGCGCGTGTGTGTCCGTGCGTCTCTGGTGTGTTACACTTCATTTGAGCCGCACAACCGCGGCATCTCATCCTCGTAGGATCACATGACCACACACTCTCCTGTCAGGGATGTTAACAGGGTCTTAAGAGCAAAAGTACTGATTTAAAAACACTTTAAAGTCAGCATGAGACGGATCTTTTCTTCTCTATTCTGAAGTGAAACGGCTTCACGAACAAGAACAAATGTGGGGCGGGGCTTGATTTTGTCCGTGGGGAATTGATTGGATGGTTGTGGTGGATCTCATGTGCATGACTACGGATTAAATATAAACCAAACGGAGACTAAATTCCACAAAAAAAAGAAGAATATTGAATTAAAAACAAATAATGAAAACTAAAATAAACCTGCTATTTTAATTGATGGTCACACTTTAGCTTAGGGTCCAATTCTCACCATTAACTGTGACTTTTGCCTCAAATGCCTAATTACTGCTTATTAATAGTTAGTAAGCTGGTAGTTAAGTCCAGGATTTAAGGATGTAGAATATGTTCATGCAGATTAAGGCATTAATATGTGCTTAATAAATACTAATAAACAGCCAATATCATAGTAATATACAGCTAGTTGATAGTGAGAATTGGACTCATTTATTTATTCGTTTGTCTACAAATGCATCGTCTTTGGCTGTTACACTAAATCATGCTTTTTTCAGCATCTCTCACCATCATCGTTGAGTGTCTAAGGGAGATTTTGGTCAGTTATGTGTCCATGTTGTCTTTCAGTCCAGTTTAATCACATTTAAATGTGATTTTTTACTCTTAACCATTAGGATCTGTATCGGAATACATATTTTTAAAGTTTTTTTCTCCACGTCAGCTTTATTTACACACACCAAACTTTACAGTTTTATTCCTGTGTATACTCTGAAGGTTTTTACTGAGGGGTTTGCTCATATTCCATTTGCCAGATTTATAGAACATTTTTATTTCTAAAAGCATGTTTTTTCTGGCTGTTGACAGTATTTTCTGATTTATGGAGAGATAAAAACTGATATCCAAAATCCCTTCTGTGAAAACATTTAACTCTAATATGTCAAGAAAACAAAGCAAGAATATTGAACCTGGCTTTATCCAATGTTCAGATTTATCTTCTGAAAATATAGGCAAATTAGTATACTTTTATGTCTCACTTGCATATTTAAACATTTCAGAAAAATTGTAATACAAAAATATGGAGGCTTGTTTCCGCCACTAAATAATAATAATAATAATTTTAAAAAAAAAGTAAAATAAATAAATAAATGAATTAAAAATTTGCTGTTTGGATTTAAATAGGCAAACACTTAAGAGTCTATAACTGGATCATTATTACAGTGATTATTATGTTTCTAACATGTTTTATGTTTGTAAATGGTTCTTTTAACCCTAAAAGATGGAGTGTGTAGCTTTGCATGTCTTAAACTACCATGTAGGAAGACTCATAAAAATTATCATAAAGAATAAATGCTGTAATGAGATCTTGGATTGAAAATACAAGAGTCAAGCACTCCTCCAGCACATCCCAAACACTTACACTGAGGTTCAGGTCTGAACTCAGAGTGCCAATTCATGCCAACATGATTCTTAATGCTCTCTGAACCATTTTTTTCCACAATTTTAACCCTGATGAATATTATCGTTGTCATCCAGGAATACGGCCATGATGAGTCTTCCTACATGGTTGTTTAAGACATGAGAAGCTACATACTCCATCTTTCAGGGTTAAAAGAACCGTTTCCAAAACACATAACATGTTAGAAATATAATAATCTTTTAAAATAATAATCATTTATTAATAATAATTAATAAACTTTTGTATGTAAAAAATAATTGCAACTTTTTTTAATCGCACAATTCTGACTTTTTTTCTCGCAATTGCATGATATAAAATTAGAATCGAATGATATAAACACGTAATTGCAAGAAAAAAGTCAAAATTGGGATCTGCAATCTGTCTTTTTTTCTCAGAATTGTGAGAAATAAATTTGCAATTGCATGTTATAATGTCCGATTATGAATAGTTTATATCTCACAATTATCACTTTATAACTCTTAATTCTGACTTTATAAGTCGCAATTCTGAATTTATATCACGCAAATATGACTTTATATTATGCAATTCTGACTTTATATCTCACAATTCTTGCAATTCTAAGAAAAAAGTGAGGAAAAGTCGCAATGACCTTTTTTATTTATTTATTTTCTTTAGTGGCTGAAACAAATTTCCATACGAGTCAATTGTCCTGATGTCCAGTGATTAATCGACTGGCAAAAGTATGATGATATTTATTATAAGTTCAATGTTAAACGCAGCGTCTTGCCGTAAAAATGTTCAACTCAGAGCCTGCGCTCTTTTCCATTCCTCTGTTCTCCGTCTATCTGTTTCTGAAAAGCTGCTTCAGACATGGAGAAAGTGATTCCATTTTGATGAAAGATCATGAAAACCAAGATTTCCCTCAGAATAATAAACACTGTTGAATTGTTCAAAATAGAACAAGAAGCATGAGACGAACACTATCCAAAAGAAACCTCCAAAAAGAGCTTCTCAGGGAAAATGATCCGAAACATTGCCCACCAAGTCTACCTAGATAATAAACACACCAGAGAGACAGACAGACACTGTGAGAGGTGCTGCACTGCAGCTGCTCTAGGGCAAAAACTGAAACACGCTGCACCATTAATCACTCCGAGAGAAAGAGAGACGAGGAGAAATACAGGACACAACATCAGCCAGACGTCCACTCACAGAAGAGCCGAGAGATGAGACCGGGCAGTGAACGCTGGGGAGGATCCTGTTCGCTCGCTCCCGACAGATTCGTGTCGGAACTACAGGACGGATCACGTGGTGCGGTGAGCATCAGTGTGGCCTACACACTACAGAGGGAGGAACGCTTGAAGCGAGACAGCTGCTTCTGCTTAAATGATTCAAATAAGTTATGTAGACAAATATAAATGTGGTGTTAATGTATACATTTCTTTACTAAAACATGGCAAAATTACTGAAATATTAACTTAAAATACCATCGAGTACTTGAAGAAAGGGTTCGCCTGACAAAAGACTCCCTGATGTAAAATGTAATATAATGATATAGTAATAAATAATGAGTAAATATGTCCAAAAGTTTGACTGGTAGCTTTACATTTATTCATTTAGCAGATGCTTTTATCCAAAGCGACTTACAAATGAGGAATATAAGTGATGAGTTTTCTTGAATATTGACCGGGATCCGATGTTCCGAATAGAGTTGGGAATAGATAGATAGTAGCAGCATCATTCTTGTTGACAGCTGTTTACAAACTTCTGTGTCAAGTGCACTGAAACTGGAATCTGGACCGTCAGCCCGTTGGTAACTGTTGAAGTCCACTATATGGAGAAAAGGATTTTTTTTTTTTTTTTCCTCAAAAATCAATTTCTTTTCCACTGAAGAGAGAAAGACAATCACCATGGATGACATGGGGGTAAATTAACAGGAAATTTTAAATCTGAAGTGAACTAATCTTTTTGAGAACATTTGGTATTGTCCTACAAGGTTTAAAATAAATAAATATTATAGTTTTGTTTTAAAGTTCGTTTAGCCACTAAAGTCTGAAGTCATTATATTTAGTTTATATATTTAATATATAAACAATGCAAATATATGGTATGTGCTCATTAACATTGATTTGTGGTGTGTGTGTGTGTCCATTTTCAGCAGATGGTTTCTAATCCATCTGCTCTCAGACACACCCTGAGACACATCACTACACAACAGAAACTATATACCCTCTCTATCATATCTTTCTCTCTCCATTAGGACACTGAATGAGCCCAGCACACATTCCCTCACTGAGTCTATGTGTGTGTGTGTGTGTGTGTGTGTGTGTGTGTGTGTAAACTACAGTCACTCAGTGTTTGTTCGTGGTTGAGGAGGAAGACGAGACATCTGCTGTAATCTGCTGTATAAAGTATAAGAAAGTCAAAGAAAACAACTGCAGATTTACTCAAAATGACACACAGACAATAGAGCACTGCACTAAAGTTCTTGACACATTAGATACTTCACAGAAACATTTCTTTTGAGATTCGTTATTTAGAGAGTAAGGGTGGTGGATGGGTGGATGGATGGATGGATGGATGGTTGGAACAAATGATAGAATGATAGATGATGGGTGGATGGATGGATGAATAGATATAAAGAAAGATAGATGGATGGATGGATGTAACAAACGATAGAAGGTTGATGAGGGATATAACAGACAATAGAAGGATGATGGATGGATGTAACAGACAATAGAAGGATGATGGATGGATGTAACAGACGATAGAAGAATGATGGATGGATGTAACAGACGATAGAAGGATGATGGATGGATGTAACAGACGATAGAAGGATGATGGATGGATGTAACAGACGATAGAAGGATGATGGATGGATGGATGGATGGTTGGAACGAATGATAGAATGATGGATGGATGGATGAATGTATGGATGGATGAATAGATATAAAGAAATATAGATGGATGGAAGGGTGGATGGATGTAACAGACGATAGAAGGATGATGAGGGATATAACAGACAATAGAAGGATGATGGATGGATGTAACAGACAATAGAAGGATGATGGATGGATGTAACAGACGATAGAAGAATGATGGATGGATGTAACAGACGATAGAAGGATGATGGATGGATGTAACAGACGATAGAAGGATGATGGATGGATGTAACAGACGATAGAAGGATGATGGATGGATGGATGGATGGATGGTTGGAACGAATGATAGAATGATGGATGGATGGATGAATGTATGGATGGATGAATAGATATAAAGAAATATAGATGGATGGAAGGGTGGATGGATGTAACAGACGATAGAAGGATGATGAGGGATATAACAGACAATAGAAGGATGATGGATGGATGTAACAGACAATAGAAGGATGATGGATGGATGTAACAGACGATAGAAGAATGATGGATGGATGTAACAGACGATAGAAGGATGATGGATGGATGTAACAGACGATAGAAGGATGATGGATGGATGTAACAGACGATAGAAGGATGATGGATGGATGGATGGATGGTTGGAACGAATGATAGAATGATGGATGGATGGATGAATGTATGGATGGATGAATAGATATAAAGAAATATAGATGGATGGAAGGGTGGATGGATGTAACAGACGATAGAAGGATGATAATGGATGTAACAGACGACAGAAGGATGATGATGGATGTAACAAACGATAGAAGGATGACGGATGGATGTAACAGACGATAGAATGATGACGGATGGATGTAACAGACGAAAGAAGGATGATGGATGGATGTAACAGACAATAGAAGGATGATGGATGGATGTAACAGACGATAGAAGAATGATGGATGGATGTAACAGACGATAGAAGGATGATGGATGGATGGATGGATGGTTGGAACGAATGATAGAATGATGGATGGATGGATGAATGTATGGATGGATGAATAGATATAAAGAAAGATAGATGGATGGAAGGGTGGATGGATGTAACAGACGATAGAAGAATGATGGATGGATGTAACAGACGATAGAAGGATGATGGATGGATGTAACAGACGATAGAAGGATGATGGATGGATGGATGGATGGTTGGAACGAATGATAGAATGATGGATGGATGGATGAATGTATGGATGGATGAATAGATATAAAGAAAGATAGATGGATGGAAGGGTGAATGGATGTAACAGACGATAGAAGGATGATGATGGATGTAACAAACGATAGAAGGATGATGATGGATGTAACAGACGATAGAAGGATGATAATGGATGTAACAGATGATAGAAGGATGATGATGGATGTAACAGACGACAGAAGGATGATGATGGATGTAACAAACGATAGAAGGATGACGGATGGATGTAAAAGATGATAGAAGGATGACGGATGGATGTAACAGACGATAGAAGGATGATGGATGGATGTAACAGACAATAGAAGGATGATGGATGGATGTAACAGACGATAGAAGAATGATGGATGGATGTAACAGACGATAGAAGGATGATGGATGGATGTAACAGACGATAGAAGAATGATGGATGGATGTAACAGACGATAGAAGGATGATGGATGGATGTAACAGACGATAGAAGAATGATGGATGGATGTAACAGACGATAGAAGGATGATGGTTGGATGTAACAGACGATAGAAGGATGATGGATGGATGGATGGATGGTTGGAACGAATGATAAAATGATGGATGGATGGATGAATGTATGGATGGATGAATAGATATAAAGAAAGATAGATGGATGGAAGGGTGGATGGATGTAACAGACGATAGAAGAATGATGGATGGATGTAACAGACGATAGAAGGATGATAATGGATGTAACAGATGATAGAAGGATGATGATGGATGTAACAGACGACAGAAGGATGATGATGGATGTAACAAACGATAGAAGGATGACGGATGGATGTAACAGACGATAGAAGGATGATGGATGGATGTAACAGACAATAGAAGGATGATGGATGGATGTAACAGACGATAGAAGAATGATGGATGGATGTAACAGACGATAGAAGGATGATGGATGGATGTAACAGACGATAGAAGAATGATGGATGGATGTAACAGACGATAGAAGGATGATGGATGGATGTAACAGACGATAGAAGGATGATGATGGATGTAACAGACGATAGAAGGATGATGATGGATGTAACAGACGATAGAAGGATGATGGATGGATGGATGGTTGGAATGAATGATAGAATGATGGATGGATGGATGAATGTATGGATGGATGAATAGATATAAAGAAAGATAGATGGATGGAAGGGTGGATGGATGTAACAGACGATAGAAGGATGATGATGGATGTAACAGACGATAGAAGGATGATAATGGATGGAACAGATGATAGAAGGATGATGATGGATGTAACAGACGACAGAAGGATGATGATGGATGTAACAAACGATAGAAGGATGACGGATGGATGTAAAAGATGATAGAAGGATGACGGATGGATGTAACAGACGATAGAAGGATGATGGATGGATGTAACAGACAATAGAAGGATGATGGATGGATGTAACAGACGATAGAAGGATGATGGATGGATGTAACAGACGATAGAAGAATGATGGATGGATGTAACAGACGATAGAAGAATGATGGATGGATGTAACAGACGATAGAAGGATGATGGATGGATGTAACAGACGATAGAAGGATGATGGATGGATGGATGGATGGATGGTTGGAACGAATGATAGAATGATGGATGGATGGATGAATGTATGGATGGATGAATAGATATAAAGAAAGATAGATGGATGGAAGGTTTGGATGGATGTAACAGACGATAGAAGGATGATAATGAATGTAACAGATGATAGAAGGATGATGATGGATGTAACAGACGATAGAAGGATGACGGATGGATGTAACAGATGATAGAAGGATGATGATGGATGTAACAGACGATAGAAGGATGATGATGGATGTAACAAACGATAGAAGGATGATGATGGATGGATGGATGGATGGATGGTTGGAACAAAAGAATGAATGATAGATGGATGGATGGATGGATGGATGATACAACAGAGGATTTATGCATGGATGAATGTATGGATGGATGGATGAATAGATATAAAGAAATATGAATGGATGTAACGAACGATAGAATGATGGATGGATGGAGGGATAATTGGATTTAACAAACAATATGAGGATGGATGGATGGATTTATGAATGTAACAAATGATAGATGAATGAATGAATGGATGGATGGACGGATAGATAGATATATATACATAACAAACGACAGAAAGATAGATAATGGATGGATAGATATTACAAATGATAAAATGATAGATGGATGGATGGATATAATGAACGATAGAACGATTGATTGAAGGATGTAATTAATGATAGATGGACTGATGGATATAAATAAAGATAAAACAATAGAACGACAGACGATGGATGGATATTACAAATGATAGATGGATGGATAGATAGATATGACAGACAGACATAGATAGGTAGATAGATAGATAGATAGATAGATAGATAGATAGATAGATAGATAGATAGATAGATAGATAGATAGATAGATAGATAGATAGATAGATAGATAGATAGATAGATAGATAGATAGATAGACAGATAGATATGGTGTCAATCAAAAGGCTCATTGGACTTCAGAAAGAACTTTATATCCACATAGAGCACAAAAACACATTCACTCCTGCCATCTCACGTTTTAAAATCACAAACTAATGCCAGGCACTATTTTTAGACGTTGTTTCCTCCTTATGGGTACGAAACATTAAAATTTAATGTTCAACAAGGAAAGACCAAGTGGCTGGTTTAAAAAGAGCCGTATTGGGATGTAGAGACTTGGCCGAGAGGAACATTCAGGGCAAGTGAAGATTTGAGTGGAAATGGCAAAGTGATTCAGAAGAAACACACACACACACTATTTCTCTCGTTCTTCCGGTTCAGATGTTTGTGTGTTTCTGGACCTAAGTGCACAAGCAGCCTCCAAAGATCTGAATATCATCATGCACCATCTTCAGCATCGTGCAAAACCAACACAAACACCATCAGAAACACAACAACACTTCTGTGTTATAAAAGATTATCTGCTCAGATCCTGCCATATCAAAGAGAAGAAACAGAAGAAAGAGTACAAAACTGCATCCATTTCAATGTCAGTTCTGGGAAACAAATTTATAAAATTATAAATAAAGTAAGCTAAATATATTAAAAGTAATAACTACAAAAAAAAATCAAAATATTAATAAATACTATAACATATTTGTTTTATATATATATATATATATATATATATATATATATATATATATATATATATATATATATATATATATATTATAATATTATATATTATAATGTATTATATATTATATATATTTTATTATATATATATATATATATATATATATATACACACACACACAATTTAATTCAGAAATAAAATAAGTTGAAGTACTAAAATTAAAATATATTAATTCTAATAAAAATTAAAATGCACATAAAAAGACTAAAACTAAAATGAAGACTAAGAATATAAAAATAAAACCGAAATAAAATAATTTTAAAAAAAAATCAATTAAGAATGTTAATATATACTATAATAGCATATAGGTACTAGTGAGCTGTGGATAATCTGTTCCGCAGGTCGGGTAATAAAAATAACATTCAATTCATTGCGGGTGGGTCGCGGGCGAATGAGCGATAAATCATGAATGTTTTGATTTTAATAAAGACACGAACTCTCGCTTCACGGCAAAACAAGAGATACGACCATTGCGCTTACTTTCATTTTCAAAAACAGCGTATCTCTTCAGGGAAAACCAATAAAAGAAAACATTTGTCGAGAGCAACTCCTAGTGGACATTATGTAGAACACATAGGGAAAAACCTACATGAGAAACTTCTTACTAATTGTAATTTTTCGTCAGGCACTAATTTATAGACATAATTGCAGGTTTCACTTGTTAAGCTATAATGGAGGCAAAACAAATATGAGAAAAAGGCAAATTAAAAACAAAGGGAAAGAAAGAAAATCTCACGTTTACTTTACCTAAACTCGTCTCCACAAACTAATGACTGTAATAAAGTGTGAAGATGTTTTAAATATCAGCAGCATCTAGTTTGGGAAGCTCTTCAGGGATTCGACATGCCACATTACGTTTATTAAAGCACTAAATATATATACGCGGACAGCTTTATCAGAGTCCAGCGCGGGACGTCTTCATACAGACCAACTCAAAGTCATAGTGAGTGTTCTCCTCTCTCTGTAAAAAATAATACACTCCTGTTGTGACTTTCTGCTCTCAACACACACATTCATCTCGGCCTCAGACGCGGCCCTTGATTAGCGCCATAAACTCTCCAAAAATTGGTCAATATCCCATAACACTAATGTCACTCTGTGCTCACATTTACTGCCCTTTCACACACACACACAGTCAGAGCATCACCACAGGGCTTTACTGGCCCCCGGCGTGACCGTATAAAGCAAATTAAACAGCTTTACGACCCTTAATGGTCAAACGCTTTTGAAGGAAAACACGAGGCTGGACGAGGCTCACATATGACAT
>CM074277.1:32387173-32444673 GCA_037194245.1 Opsariichthys bidens | reverse complement strand
ATGCATTAAAGGTGTGGATCAGTGTAAATCATTACAGAGAGTGCAACTGGATGGCAGTGCATTCCAGAAACAGGATTTTTACACTTTCTGAGGAAAATAGCAGTGATGTTTGTCTGTGGGATGTTTTCTGGTCCAGCAGACTTTTGATCAGTTAGTAAAGTATCAGCACAAACTCTTCTCAACAACACACACGATTTGAGGAATCACTCCAACGCTGAAGGACGACACACTCATCCCGAACTTTAATAGCGCTAGAGAACTGATCACATCACAAACACTAATACTGAGCAATTATAGTGATACTTGACAAGAAGGGGACCTATAACGCCCCTTTTCGCAAGATGTAATGTAAGTCTCTGGTGTCTCCAGAATGTGTCTGTGAAGTTTCAGCTCAAAATACCCCACAGATCATTGTCAAATTTGAACCGATTTAGGTGTGAGAAAAAAACATGCAGTTTGTGTGTGTCTCTTTAAATGCAAATGAGCTGCTGCTCCCGACCCCCTTTCCAGAAGAGGGCGGAGCTTTAACAGCTCGCGCTTCGGTTGCTCAACAACAACAAAGCTGGAGAATCTCACGCAGCCGAAATGATAACGGTGTTCAGCCTTACATTGTTCAAACCAAACCAAACCTAAACAAAATGCCGGTGGAAATGTTGTAATACGTTCCCCTTCCTACATAGCAATGGGAGCGAAAAACAAAGTTACGCACGTTTTCTAGGTTGGTAGATACACCAGTGACCAGATTATAGCAGTTAAATACGGAAAAAGTCAGATTTTCATGATATGTCCCCTTTAAACACCAAGGACCATTTTCATAAACGTAGTCTCTTTGAAAGAACAAGTTTGACCAACTTCCAGTTAGACAAGAGATAATCAATCTTACTTTTCCAATTCAAATTAGACCAATCTAATTTGAAATGTAACCAAACTGACTTAAACTGTAACTGTTTTGATGTAACTTGCTTCAAAATGTTAGGTTCACTCTTGAAAATAATTAGATGAATCATTTTAAAGACTAGTTTATGCAGTTTACACAACCGGCCATGGGTCTTTCCATTTAGTAACTAGTATCTAAGTGTGTGTTCACACACGTAGTTCAGTTCTCTTGGTTTTTTTGGTCGCTTAGTGTTTAAACTTAAAACCGAACCTAAAGCTCGTTGTGAACATATGATGGTATTTTGACCAGCTGAGAACTCGTGAAGAGGTCGGTGTTGCGTTCATATTTCAGTCGAATCGTTTGGAAGCCGACCGAGACCTTCTTGTTTGGAGCGCACCAGGGTTCGGATGGCAGCGTTCACACTTAATCAAACGAACCGATCCATCGCACCAGATTTTTAATCGAATCAAAGCATGAACACACCCTAAAATGTGGAATGCAATTCTACACACAGACTGTACATAAAGAGACTTTCATATTTACACTACAAAAATTGTGTTATGAGTTTTCTCTTCCAACTGCAGAGAAGAGGGTGACAGACAAATCAACAGAATGAGAATCTCAGCTGCTCTTCATGGTGTTGTGTTTCTGTAAATCCTGTGCAGTGAGAGCATGAACACTACACACACTGTAAAACACAGCACAGAAGGTTTATGGGATGATTCTGCTGATTCTACAAACACACAGGCGATCTTAGTGAGTTCAGAGATCGAACAAGCAGAACTCAGTCAGCGCTCATGTTCATCTCACTGATGTGGACACTTGTGACTGTGCAGGGACACCTGACTCCATCACAAAACCCAGTTCGCTCTAGAAAAATGAATGAATACAGCGAAATGAACTCGTTTGAAGCTCGCTGAGACTGAACGAAACATCTGAGAAATAGGTCCACTCTATTGAGCTCAGAGCTGAACCACTCCAACACAGAAACACACTCCTGGATGAAGCAGAAATCACACACCAGACGTCTTCTGGATCTCAGCTGTCTGTCCTAAACAGCAATGAGAGCGAATGGAGATCAAATAGAGACTTCAGCTGAATTCTTACTTTTTTTTTACTGAGAAAAACATCCATAATCTCACACGTGTCTCCTTTAGAGTTTCAGAGATCTTAATTTTTATTTTAATTGTAGGAGAAAAATCAGAGATTAATGTCAATACTGAGAAACATATTAACTTCCCTGAGCCACGAAAGAGCAAAAGTTGAGCAATAAAATTTCTCTAAATCGCCAAAGAAAAAACAGGTTGTGGAGGTCTCAAATGTTTCTCCCTCAATGAGATTGATTTCTTTTGATTTTTGGAGAAACATTTGAGATAATGTTGAAACATCAAGTTCCCTGAGCCATGAAAGAGCAACATCTCAGCAATGACATTTCCATAAATTACCAAAGAAATGATATCTCTTTGAGGGCTCAAATGTTTCTCCAAGACATCAATGAGATTGAATGGAGAGCAAATGAAGTTTCACAGGTCTCACATGTCTCCTTCTAGAACTTCAAAAGAGACATCAAATTTGATTTCTTTTGATTTTTGGAGAAACATTTGTGATAATGTTGATCCCAAGAAACATCAAGTTCCCTGAGCCATAAAAGTGTAGTATCTGAGCAATAACATTTTCTTAAATCGCCCATAGAAAAGAAAAATCAAAAAGGAGATTTCTTTGAGGTCTCAAACCTTTCTCCAAGACACTAATGAGACTGAATGGAGAGCAAATAAAGTCCTCTGCTTAACAGATCTCACGTGTGTCTTCTAGAGTTTCAGAAGTGATCTTAACTAGTATTTCTTTAGGTTTTTGGAGAAACATTTGATATAATCTTGATACCAAGAAACATCCTGAGCCATGAAAGAGCAACATTTGACCAATGACATTTCCCTAAATCTCCAAAGAAAAAATAGAAAAGACATTTCTTTGAGGTGTCAAATCTTTTTCCAAGAGATTGAATGAAGAGCAAATGAAGTCGCCTGTTTCACAGATCTCACACATGTCTCCTCTAGAGCTTCAGAAGAGATCTCAAATTTGATTTCTTTTGATTTTTGGAGAAATATTTGAGGTAATGTTAATACCAAGAAACACTAAACTCCCTGAGCCATGAAAGAGCAACATATGAGCAATGACATTTCCCTTCATCGCCAAAGACAAATCAGAAAGGAGATTTCATTAAGGTCTCAAAACTTTCTCCAAGAGATTAATTGAGATTGAACGGAGAGCAAACGGAGTCGCCTGTTTTCCTCTAGAGCTTCAGAAGAGATTCCAAATTGAATTTTTTTGATTTTTGGAGAAATATTTGAGGCGATGTTAATACCAAGAAACACTAAATTCCCCGAGCCATGAAAGAGATTTCCCTTTATCGCCAACAAATAATCAGGTCTTTGAGGTCTCAACTGTTTCTCCATCAATGAGATTGACTTATTTTGATTTTTGGAGAAACATTTGAGGTAATGTTGACACCAAGAAACACGTCAAGTTCCCTGAGCCATGAAAGAGCACCATCTGAGCAATGACACTTCCCTTCAACGCCAACGAATAATCAGGTCTTCGAGGAGATCCCTTTAAGGTCTCAAAACTTTCTCCAAGAGATCAACTGAGATTGAACGGAGAGCAAATGGAGTCGCCTGTTTCACAGATCTCATATGTCTCCTCTAGAGCTTCAGAAGGGATCTCAAATTTGATTTCTTTTCATTTTTGGAGAAACATTTGAGATAATATTGATACCAAGAAACTCTAAATTCCCTGAGCCATGAAAGAGCAAGATCTGAGCAATGACAGTTTTCGAAATCGTCCATATAAAATAGTAAATCACAAGAAAGATCTAATTGATGTCTCCAAATGTCCAAGACTTGCAGCAGATCTCGTGTAGAGTTTCAAAGAAATCTCAATATTGTCTCAAACACATTCATTTTAAGGGTCTATGATCTTACTGGATGACTCGTGTGTCTCCGTTTTGCGTCTCCTGACAAAGTTGAACTCCACAAAGTGTCCTGAGCACTAAACGAGCCTCTTCTGAGCAATACGGCTCACAATAAACTCCCTGTCCCGAGCGAAACAGAAGTGAGGAGTTCACAGTTGATCAAACACACCTAACACAAGCGCAGTGAACATGAACATCACCAGTGCGTTTCTCTTGCGCGTATCGCGGACATGCAGCAAATGCGGCGATTTTCATACTCACCCAAAAGTACATCATCATTTCAGCCGCAAAAAACCCTCTACAGATATTTCTCTCTCTGTCTCTCTTGAGTTCAGGACAGCTGGATTCTCCTCCTGTCTCCTCTCCTTCTCTCCTCCTCTCCTCCTAGATGCCGCTTCTGACTTTTCTGATGTTTGGAGGTCTAGAATTCAGTGGTTTCTCAGGAAACACCTCGAGAAGCGGCGTCAGTGTGTCTGATACTCTTTTACTCCTTCCTTTGCTCTCGTCTCACAGCGGCTTTACTTTAAGACTGAGTCTGAACCAGGATCATAGCAGCCTCCAGCGTGGAGAGAGAGAGAGCGAGAGAGAGAGAGAGAGAGAGCGAGAGAGAGCGAGGGGGTTTTCTCTGATGACAGTATTGATGGCGGATGTGAGTGAACAGGCTCTACCCACAATCCTCTCAAGATACGCCGTCTGAAACCGACAAGCACCACAAACAAACATCATAAAACAGAGAAGAACATATAAAGATGGAGGACGAGCCGTGTTTCTTTCACTGTGAAGCATCTGTATGTCATTAAAACAGCCAAGCGTGAATCTGCTGTGTCTCGCACACATGCTGGGAACTGCCACGCTCATATTTCTCCTCGTAATCAACGGAAAGAAATCTTTTAGTATATTTTGCGTATTTTTTGTAAGACAATATTTTGCTTTGCAAAAAGTGTAGCCTTTTAAATGGTTTTTTTTTTTTGCATCATTGCGTCAAAGGCAAATTTTCTTTAATGTAATAACAAATGTAGAATTTACAATCACTGTACAAATAGAGATTTTGCATATATTATACAAGGCGTTTTATATTTTGAAAGAAAATAAATGTAAGCAATTATTATTTTGTTGAGTCATGAAATAATTAAAAGCACATTTAAGCCAAATTTCCATTAATGTAAGGCCACAACAAAGACAATCTTATTCTCATTACTGTAATGCTGACAATATAATATTCAATTCATTTTGCAAGAAAATTCTTGTTCATTTAAGTTTGTTTGTTTTGGCATTTCGCATTTTAACTATTTTCATTACAACTTTTAACCCAAATTTTCATTATTTTAATGCAAAATAACAACAACAACAACAAATAAATTGTTTTCATCTTACTGTAATGTGCTCAAAAAATGCACTTTTTTGCAAAAGGGAGGCTTTTTTTTAGCAATTAGAATTATTTGCATCATCATTATATTAAACCAAAATTTCTATTAAAATTATAAAAAAAAACAACTTCAAATAGCGGTAAAATGAACAATAACAACAACAACAAAAAATAGATTTATTTTATTTAAAATTAAAATTAAAATTAAACTTTTATTTTGGAAAAAAAGTAATTTAGGGGACATTATTTAAGGGGTCATTATTATTATTATTACTATTATTATTATTATTATAATTTGTTGAATCATGGCATAATTTCAGGACAATTAAGCATATTTAACCCATACTTCATTAATATAATGCAAAAAATATATAAAACATTTTCAACTTACTGTAATATGAACAATAAATTAAATATTATTTAATAAACTTTGCAAGAAAATTAATTTAAGGTTCATTAAGGTATTGAGGTTTTGATTTTATTATTGTTTATTTTCATAACTTTTAACCCCAATTTTCATCAATTTAATGCACTATATATATATATATATATATATATATATATATATATATATATATATATATATATATGATATACAAGATATTTTAAGGGTTTTTTTCTTCCTTCTTTTGCATTGTGACACTATTTTCATGACAACATTTTATTATTGAAACGCAATAAAAAATAATATATTATTGTTACATTCATGATATTATAAAATATAATTAATATAACACAAAAATCTGATAGTCATTACTGTATGTGAACAACAAATCTATATTTTAATTTATTTAATTATAACAGTTGTATTTGTTGTGGTTTTCATTTTTACTGCAATACAGCACAAAAAAAGCATTGGAATTAATAAAAACGACTGCATTACAGTAATGAGATTTTGCATGAAAATGTGCTTAAATGTCACAATGCAAAACAGATCTTAATGGTCTTTCAACACAGGCTTTGTTTTATTAATAATTTAGCATTTTTCTTTCAGATATGGGGATGAAATGTGCCCTAGATGTGTTATCACACAAATCACCCCTAAAGTCAGTTCAATCCCTTTACATAAAGAGAAACGGAGCGAGAGCGAGTGAGTGAGAAGTACATGAGATGCTGTAGTTTCATCACTGCTGCATCAGCACATTTTAAAAACAGGTCATCAATATCTGCCTGCAGGACACACTTTAAAACGCAGCCTACAAACCACAGACACACACAGACAGATCTGCCGCTGTGCCAGATAAACGCTGCTCACACTGGAACACCATCTGACTCTTCTCCAGCCCCGCGTCTCCTTTAATTGGATTTTTATCTGCGCTCATTTTTTTCTCTCTAGTATCTCTCTTAGACCTCTGAGGAATATTATTAGAAATGATAATTAGACTACAAGAGGGAAAAAAAACAACAAATGTAACTGGATCCATTCAGTCCAGACCTGCGTTTTATTCTGTGTCCTGAAAAGCTAAAAGATTTACACAACATGAATCTGGATAATCTGACTCTAGCTTATTCTGAGGAGCTGCTGTAGTTTGATTCATATTCTCTAACTCTTGTTTGACTCAATTTGATTCTCTAATCTACTTAGTTTGATTCTCTATTCCTGATCTCTAATGCTCTGACTAGTTTGATTCTCTTACTCTGATTTTGTTTCTTGTCTAGTTTGATTCTTCACTGAGTCTGATTTTTCTTTGACTCTAGTTTGATTCTTTAAAGTAAAGTAATTAATTAATTTTCTAATATGAATCTTTGACATTCTCTAACTTGATTAGCTGATTCTCGATTCTTAATCTGACTGTAATTTGATTCTTCAACTCTAGTCTGATTCACTGATTCTAGTCTGATTCTTTGACTCTGAATCTCTGACTCTAGATTGATTGTTTGTCTAGTTTGATTCTCTAATTTGATTGATTGATTCTCTGAATTGATTTACTGATTCTTAGTCTTTGATTCTCAAATCTGAAAATCCAGTTTGAGTTTTAGACTCTAGTCTAAAATTCTGACTCGTGTTTTGTTCAACAATTTGATTCTTTGAGTCTCTAATCTGAATCTCTGTGCCATGTTTAGTTTGAATCTACGACTCTAGTTTGATTATTTTCTTATTTCATTATAGTTTTTACTATTCTTAATCTCTGATACTCTGACTCTTGTCTAGTTTGATTCTCTAACTCTGATTTTCTGTTTCTTGTCTAGTCTGATTCTTCACTGTGTTTTTCTATGACTCTATTTTGATTCTCTAAATTAATGAATGAATTCCCTAATCTGAATGGCTGACACTAGTTTGATTCTCTAATTTTATTCTTTGATTCTCTATTCTTAATCTCTGATACTAGTCTGAATCTCTTACTCTAGCCTAGTTTGATTCTTTGACTACAGTTTGATTCTCTAATTTGATTCTTTGATTCTCTAATCTTAATCTCTGATACTAGTCTGAATCTCTTACTCTAGCCAAGTTTGATTCTTTGACTCTAGTTTGATTCTCTAATTTGATTCTTTGATTCTCTAATCTTAATCTCTGATACTAGTCTGAATCTCTTACTCTAGCCTAGTTTGATTCTTTGACTCCAGTTTGATTCTCTAATTTGATTCTTTGATTCTCTAATCTTAATCTCTGATACTAGTCTGAATCTCTTACTCTAGCCAAGTTTGATTCTTTGACTCTAGTTTGATTCTCTAATTTGATTCTTTGATTCTCTAATCTTAATCTCTGATACTAGTCTGAATCTCTTACTCTAGCCTAGTTTGATTCTTTGACTCCAGTTTGATTCTCTAATTTGATTCTTTGATTCTCTTATCTTAATCTCTGATACTAGTCTGAATCTCTTACTCTAGCCTAGTTTGATTCTTTGACTCTAGTTTGATTCTCTAATTTGATTCTTTGATTCTCCAATCTTAATCTCTGATACTAGTCTGAATCTCTTACTCTAGTCTAGTTGATTTTATTACTCTTATTTTCTGTCTCTTGACCAGTTTGATTCTTTGATTAGTCTTATTCTCTGACTCGGATTATTATATGAAAATTGTTTAATTCTCTAATTTGATTAATTGATTACCAATTCTGAATTTCTGATTGTAGTTTGAGTCACTGATTCTAGTCTGATCCTCCGACTCTGAATCTCTGACTCTAGTTTGATTGTTTGACTAGTTTGATTCTTTGATTCATTGATTCCCTCAATTGATTCTCTAAATTGATTTACTGATTCTTTATTTCATTTTAGTCTTTCAATATCTAAACTCAATCTCTGATATAAGTTTGACTCTCCTACACCAGTTTGATTTTTAGACTCTAGTCTGATTCATTGATTCTATTCTGATCCTCCGACTCTGAATCTCTGACTCTAGTTTAATTGTTCAAGTAGTTTGATTCTCTAATTTTATTCATTGATTCTCTCAATTGATTCATTAAATCTCTAAATTCATTCATTGATTATCTAAATTGATTCGCTGAATCTCTAAACTGATTCATTGATTCTTTAATTTTAGTCTTTGATAGTCTAATCTGAATCTCTGACATACTGCAAGTTTGATTTTTTGACTCTGTATCTCTGACTCTGTTTTGATTGTTCGACTAGTTTGATTCATTGATTCTCTCAATTGATTCATTGAATCTCTAAATTCATTCATTGATTATTTAAAATGATTCGCTGAATCTCTATCCTGAATTATTGATTCTTTAATTTTAGTCTTTGATAGTCTAATCTGAATCTCTGACATACTGCAAATTTGATTTTTTGACTCTGTATCTCTGACTCTGGTTTGATTGTTCGACTAGTTTGATTCATTGATTCTCTCAATTGATTCATTGAATCTCTAAATTCATTCATTGATTATCTAAATTGATTTGCTGAATCTCTAAACTGATTCATCGATTCTTTAATTTTAGTCTTTGATTGTCTAATCTGAATCTCTGACATACTGCAAGTTTGATTTTTTGACTCTATCTCTGACTCTGGTTTGATTGTTCGACTAGTCTGATTCATTGATTCTCTCAATTGATTCATTGAATCTCTAAATTCATTCATTGATTATCTAAATTGATTTGCTGAATCTCTAAACTGATTCATCGATTCTTTAATTTTAGTCTTTGATTGTCTAATTTGAATCTCTGACATACTGCAAGTTTGATTTTTTGACTCTATCTCTGACTCTGGTTTGATTGTTCGACTAGTCTGATTCATTGATTCTCTCAATTGATTCATTGAATCTCTAAATTCATTCATTGATTATCTAAATTGATTCGCTGAATCTCTAATCTGATTCATTGATTCTTTAATTTTAGTCTTTGATTGTCTAATCTGAATCTCTGACATGCTGCAAGTTTGATTTTTTGACTGAATCTCTGACTCAAGTTTGATTGTTCGACTAGTTTGATTCATTGATTCTCTCAATTGATTCATTGAATCTCTAAATTCATTCATTGATTATCTAAATTGATTCGCTGAATCTCTAAACTGATTCATTGATTCTTTAATTTCAGTCTTTGATTGTCTAATCTGAATCTGACATACTGCGAGTTTGATTTTTTGACTCTGTATCTCTGACTCAAGTTTGATTGTTCGACTAGTTTGATTCATTGATTCTCTCAATTGATTCATTGAATCTCTAAATTCATTCATTGATTATCTAAATTGATTCGCTGAATCTCTAAACTGATTCATTGATTCTTTAATTTTAGTCTTTGATAGTCTAATCTGAATCTCTGACATACTGCAAATTTGATTTTTTGACTCTGTATCTCTGACTCTGGTTTGATTGTTCGACTAGTCTGATTCATTGATTCTCAATTGATTCATTGAATCTCTAAATTCATTCATTGATTATCTAAAATGATTCGCTGAATCTCTATCCTGAATTATTGATTCTTTAATTTTAGTCTTTGATTGTCTAATCTGAATCTCTGACATACTGCAAGTTTGATTCTTTGACTCTGTATCTCTGACTCTGGTTTGATTGTTCGACTAGTTTGATTCATTGATTCTCTCAATTGATTCATTGAATCTCTAAATTCATTCATTGATTATCTAAAATGATTCGCTGAATCTCTATCCTGAATTATTGATTCTTTAATTTTAGTCTTTGATAATCTAATCTGAATCTCTGACATACTGCAAATTTGATTTTTTGACTCTGTATCTCTGACTCAAGTTTGATTGTTCGACTAGTTTGATTCATTGATTCTCTCAATTGATTCATTGAATCTCTAAATTCATTCATTGATTATCTAAATTGATTCGCTGAATCTCTAAACTGATTCATTGATTCTTTAATTTTAGTCTTTGATAGTCTAATCTGATTCTCTGACATACTGCAAGTTTGATTTTTTGACTCTGAATCTCTGACTCAAGTTTGATTGTTCGACTAGTTTGATTCCTTGATTCTCTCAATTGATTCATTGAATCTCTAAATTCATTCATTGATTATCTAAATTGATTCGCTGAATCTCTAAACTGATTCATTGATTCTTTAATTTCAGTCTTTGATTGTCTAATCTGAATCTCTGACATACTGCAAGTTAGATTTTTTTGACTCTGTATCTCTGACTCTGGTTTGATTGTTCGACTAGTCTGATTCATTGATTCTCTCAATTGATTCATTGAATCTCTAAATTCATTCATTGATTATCTAAATTGATTCGCTGAATCTCTAAACTGATTCATTGATTCTTTAATTTCAGTCTTTGATTGTCTAATCTGAATCTCTGACATGCTGCAAGTTTGATTTTTTGACTCTGTATCTCTGACTCTGGTTTGATTGTTCGACTAGTCTGATTCATTGATTCTCTCAATTGATTCATTGAATCTCTAAATTCATTCATTGATTATCTAAATTGATTCGCTGAATCTCTAAACTGATTCATTGATTCTTTAATTTCAGTCTTTGATTGTCTAATCTGAATCTCTGACATGCTGCAAGTTTGATTTTTTGACTCTGTATCTCTGACTCTGGTTTGATTGTTCGACTAGTCTGATTCATTGATTCTCTCAATTGATTCATTGAATCTCTAAATTCATTCATTGATTATCTAAATTGATTCGCTGAATCTCTAAACTGATTCATTGATTCTTTAATTTTAGTCTTTGATAGTCTAATCTGATTCTCTGACATACTGCAAGTTTGATTTTTTGACTCTGAATCTCTGACTCAAGTTTGATTGTTCGACTAGTTTGATTTCTTGATTCTCTCAATTGATTCATTGAATCTCTAAATTCATTCATTGATTATCTAAATTGATTCGCTGAATCTCTAAACTGATTAATTGATTCTTTAATTTCAGTCTTTGATTGTCTAATCTGAATCTCTGACATACTGCAAGTTTGATTTTTTGACTCTGAATCTCTGACTCAAGTTTGATTGTTCGACTAGTTTGATTCCTTGATTCTCTCAATTGATTCATTGAATCTCTAAATTCATTCATTGATTATCTAAATTGATTCGCTGAATCTCTAAACTGATTCATTGATTCTTTAATTTCAGTCTTTGATTGTCTAATCTGAATCTCTGACATACTGCAAGTTTGATTTTTTGAAGTTTTTGATTGTTCGACTAGTTTGATTCTCTAAATTGATTTATTCTTTCTTTCTTTAATTGTAGTCTTCGACTCTCTAAGCTGAATCTCTGACACAAGTTTGACTCTCAGTTTGATTTGTAGACTCTAGTCTGATTCTCTGGCTCTGAATCTCGGCGTCTGATTCAGATTGAACAATAAGAAGCGCCGACGTTGACATTCGGCCAGCTCTAGCGCTGATCACACCGTTCAAGAATCATTTTCTCCGCGGGTAACAGGTGATCAACTCCTCACAATCACCTGCTGGAACTTTACGGACCGCACCTGTTGTTTCTCTCAGCATCAACAAACAGCGTCGCACAAATATATCATACTGAACTGAATCCCAAAAGCATATTTACCCTCCACACACACACCTGCTCGGCGCTCAGTCGAACACACGACGCCAATCGCACTGTGATTGAACGCTCGGGGAAGTGATGTCATCAAGTCAAGCACAAATCCACCTGTTCATATCAATCACGGACGCACAAACAAACCACACTGTATCAACACACACACACACACACACAGAGCCTCTCTCACCCGTGTGCTGGAGAGAGGAAGTCCTAATCGCCACAGGTGATCGGTCAGGACCGTCCCGTACACCAGAGCGACACCGGCCGACTTACACACACCACCTGACCACAAAACACAAGACAGAATGAAAATGCTCAGTTGTGTTTCATACAAGTATCAACTTTCTCTCAAACGCTCCTCCTGAAACAAGTGCGATTCACTCTCTCTCACAGGCGTAAAAAGTACTCGCAAATTAGACTATTAAAAATATGTATTTAGCTAAAAGAAGAAAACTCACTGATTTTATTGTCATCCTCAATGTATTCGCAGTCGATTTTGACGTTAAAACCACAAAAAACTGCAAAAATCTGAGCAAAATTGAGATAAAATTGAGTAAAAAGTAGTATTTGTCTTCAGAAAGTACATGTATTCAGATTAAACTGCACTGACCAAAACGTAAACCTCCTAAATCTCATGATATCACATCTAGGTCAAATTTCATCCTAAAAATCTGAAGGTAAAATATACAAATATTAATTAAATAAAGACCATTTAGATTCTTGTTTTTTTTTTTTTTTTGCATTGAGACATTAATTCTCATTAACGCTTATCATTTTTGTAACATCAGTTGCGCTCAAAAGGGATTCTCGTAACTTGTAATGCAGTCATTGTATTATTTTTTAATGCTGTTATTCATTTTTACTACCGCATTACAGTATAAATGACTTTTATGTAGCGCTGCGCTCGTTGTCTTTTGTCTTCCGGTTTGTATTTTCACAGCGATCTTACATATTTATGAATGAACTGCTTTTTTAAAATCTTCTTGCTCTACTGACACTTGTTAAGACTTCTGCTTTAACCATTTCAGTGCTCATGATAACTTTCATTAACTCTTTCGTTAACACTTCACCAGCGAGTTATTCTTTGACAGCGATGCCATAGAAATATACAGAGCAACCGCAAAAACGGAAGTTCAAAGATAATATTATAAATGAGGAGCATAACGTGTGTAACAGTTGACCCTTCGCCGGCAGTTTGATTGACAGGCGATCTAACCAATCATAACCCAGAATCTGCCATGTTGTCCAACAAAGCAGGTTTAGTGAACTTGAACTTGAAAAATTGTGTGTATTCACGTCTTTCCACACTTGAAACAACATTCCTTCTGATGTTCATTCATGTTTATTTGATGCTATAAATGAACTAGTATGAAGAGATGATCGCTTCACGAGCCGCTTGAAGGAGCTACAGCGATTTGTCACGACACATTAAAGAGGGGCGGGTCCATAACTAAAGGGGCAGGTCCATAACTAAAAGGGGCGGGTCAATTGGTCAATTGGCATAAAGGTTACAATTTACAATATAGTTCCATTGTTAACATTAGCTGCGAACATTTGTTAACAAACTAACAAAGACACTTATAAAGCATTTATTAACAAAAAATGTTTGACAAAAAGTTAGTTTAAGGTCACATGATTAAAAGGTAAATTCAATTAACGTTTTATGCCTTCATTTGATTACCAATAAAATTTAAAACAGCAAAAAATTTCTGGGAAAAAAAAAAAAAAATTAATAGAAATAAAATTAAAATAAATTAATTAATTAAATAAATTTATTAGAAATGCGTTACGATTATTAAAATTTAATTAACCGTTAAAATGGAATCCAGACAACTTTAAACAAAATTTGGTAAAATAAAAACATAATTTGAGAAGGAAAATGTATTTCCATCATATTCATGTTAATACCTTTTAATAAATAAGCTATAATAAATAATGCTATTTGATTGCTAAAATTTTATTTAACCATTAATATAGTCAAAATAAGAATCCAGAAAAATTTACAAAAAAAAAAAAAAAAAAATGATTTCATATGGCTCTACATCACAATCTCTGACTTTGGTATCTTGAGCAAATCTGAGCGCAGTGTGTCGAGATCTCTGAATCTCTTTCACAAACATCTGAGAAGCGGTGAACGTTAGCACAAGTCTAAATCTGAGAGACAACGTGACTCATTGCGTTTGGGCATGTTATATTTACTAAAATAACAAGAGATTTCTCTCCAAAATGCTCCAATTCATTTATGCATATTAGATTTGAACCAGCAACGACACATTCTGATGATATTTCACTGTATTAGTGAGCACATTTGGCCTTCAGAAGTGTAGCCAAAAACATTAACATACACACAGAGAGAGAAACACGTGCTCGCGCCGACAGCACATGTATTATTTAAGAGCAAACTGGCCATTACAGAGATGCATTTGCCAAGAGTCAGCGTGTCTATTACACCACAAACACACGCCATCTTTATCTAGTGCATCTAACAAGCTTTAAAATCTCCCTCATTTGCTATTGGCCAGAGCGTGAAATCATCAGAATTTTAAAAAAAATATATATATATATTCTTGGAGAACGTTTTCCGAGAAAATACTAAAAACTGCACATTTAATTCAACATGTTCATTGTGAGTTTTCGCTTTTAAAGTAAACCTAATTTCTTGCATCAGCATGTCCAGCCATTATCGACACGAGCATGTTAAATATAAACGCATGAAAGATTCATCAGCAGACAGAAACACGTGAAACAGCCGCGCTCATTTCAGAGGCATCTGGAGGCATTTCTGGGGTTACTGACGAGGTCTTTGCGTGCTCTGCTCGAGTCGCTGGGTTCGGGCTTGATTTTGAGGCGGTTGTGTCGTTTTATGTGATGTGTGTATGCAGTATTTTTGTCTCTTTTCGCAGACTCGACAGCCTCCTGCACCGACTGCATCAAATATTAACACTGCGATTAAACGCTACAGAGAGAGAGAGAGAGATGGATGAGCGAGCCTGTCGATGCTTGTGGTAGCTGCCGCAGTGACTGTGTGTGTGTGTGTGTGTGTGTGTGTGTGGTTGGCTGGAGCTCACTAATCACTTAGTGTAATGCTGACCTCCAGAGCTGCCTCAAACACACACACACACACACACACTCATGAGTGATCTTCGGTTAGTGGGATCATGTCTTGGAAAAAAAAAAAAAAAAACATCATGTGAAGAAACCGACAAAAATAACGATAATTATTTGTTCCCCCTTTCACAAGTTCAAATAAATGCAAAAGCGGGACGTTCAGCTTCTTTGCATCTTATTCTGGCCAATAATGGCAAACTTACACTGCTGGGTTAAAACACTCCAAGTTGGGCGAAAAATGGACAAACCCTGCAAATGGGTTGTTTTGGCCCAGCGGTTGGATTAAATGTTTACCCAACGTGCTGGGTAGTTTTATTTAACCCAGCTATCATTTAAAAATTACTATATGACTGGCTTAAAATTATCCCAAAATATGTTGGAAATGAAAAATCAGACATAATTACTACACTCTAAAAAATCCTGGGTTTAAAACAACCCAAGTTGGGTGAAAAATGGACAAACCCTGCGAATGGGTTGTTTTGGCCCAGCGGTTGGGTTAAATGTTTACCCAACGTGCTGGGCAGTTTTATTTAACCCAACTATTGTTTAAAAATTACTATTTAGCTGCTTTAACATGATCCCAAAATATGTTGGGAATTAAAAATCAGACATAATTACTACACTCTAAAAAATGCTGAGTTAAAAACAACCCAAATTGGGCGAAAAATGGACAAACCCTGCAAATGGGTTGTTTTGGCCCAGCGGTTGGATTAAATGTTTACCCAACGTGCTGGGTAGTTTTATTTAACCCAGCTATCATTTAAAAATTACTATATGACTGGCTTAAAATTATCCCAAAATATGTTGGAAATGAAAAATCAGACATAATTACTACACTCTAAAAAATCCTGGGTTTAAAACAACCCAAGTTGGGTGAAAAATGGACAAACCCTGCGAATGGGTTGTTTTGGCCCAGCGGTTGGGTTAAATGTTTACCCAACGTGCTGGGTAGTTTTATTTAACCCAGCTATCATTTAAAAATTACTATATGACTGGCTTAAAATTATCCCAAAATATGTTGGAAATGAAAAATCAGACATAATTACTACACTCTAAAAAATCCTGGGTTAAAAACAACCCAAGTTGGGTGAAAAATGGACAAACCCTGCGAATGGGTTGTTTTGGCCCAGCGGTTGGGTTAAATGTTTACCCAACGTGCTGGGCAGTTTTATTTAACCCAACTATTGTTTAAAAATTACTATTTAGCTGCTTTAACATGATCCCAAAATATGTTGGGAATTAAAAATCAGACATAATTACTACACTCTAAAAAATGCTGAGTTAAAAACAACCCAAATTGGGCGAAAAATGGACAAACCCTGCAAATGGGTTGTTTTGGCCCAGCGGTTGGGTGAAATGTTTACCCAACGTTCGGGGCAGTTTTATTTAACTCAACTATTGTTTAAAGATTGCTATTTAGCTGCTTTAACATGATCCCAAAACATGTTGGGAATTAAAAATCAGACATAATTACTACACTCTAAAAAATGCTGAGTTAAAAACAACCCAAATTGGACGAAAAATGGACAAACCCTGCAAATGGGTTGTTTTGGCCCAGCGGTTGGGTTAAATGTTTACACAACGTGCTGGGCAGTTTTATTTAACCCAACTATTGTTTAAAAATTACTATATGATTGGCTTAAAATTATCCCCAAATATGTTGGAAATTAAAAATCAGTCATAATTACTACACTCTAAAAAATCCTGGGTTAAAAACAACCCAAGTTGGGTGAAAAATTGACAAACTCTGCAAATGGGTTGTTTTGGCCCAGCGGTTGGGTTAAATGTTTACCCAACGTTCGGGGCAGTTTTATTTAACCCAACTATTGTTTAAAAATTACTATATGACAGGCTTAAAATTTTCCCAAAATATGTTGGAAATTAAAAATCAGACATAATTACTACACTCTAAAAAATCCTGGGTTAAAACCAACCCAAGTTGAGTGAAAAATGGACAAACCCTGCAAATGGGTTGTTTTGGCCCGGCGGTTGGGTTAAATAAAATTACCCAGCACGTTGGGTAAACATTTAACCCAACCGCCGGGCCAAAACAACCCAAAACGTTTACCCAACGTTCGGGGCAGTTTTATTTAACTCAACTATTGTTTAAAAATTGCAATTTAGCTGCCTTAACATAATCCCAAAATATGTTGGAAATTAAAAATCAGACACACAATTACTAGAGGCAACATTAATAATCAAAAGGTAAATAAGAAATTTAATAAATGTTTATTGTTTAATTATTATTCATTAAACATGTTAATAAATGTTAATTTCCAACATACTTTGGGTTCATTTTAAGCAAGCAATACAGTCATTTTTTAACAATAATCGAGGTAAATGAAACTACCCAGCAGATTGGGCGAACATTTAACCCAATTCCATTTGTCCAATTTCAACCCAACTTAAAAGCCCAACTTATAAAATTAAAATCATAAGAAATCATTCGTTGGCAAAGCAAAATTTCACATTTTCATATTAGTTTAACTCTCAATCAGTGTTGAGCTAACGCATTACAAGTAACTTGAGTTATGTAATCAGATTACTTTTTTTCAAGTAACTAGTAAAGTAATGCTTTTAAATTTACAACAAAATATCTGTTACTTTTTCAAATATGTAACAAAAAGTTCTCTTTTATTGACTGACAGCTCTCCAGTCGTCATGTTGAGAGACGTCGAGAGTAAGGTCAGAGGTTAGTTCTAGACTAAAGTGAACACTTACTCATCTCACCTGCACAAAGTCAGTATTCAGTATTCCTCAAGATGATTAAAATCAGTGAAATGCAAACTCAAGAATATTGGACAAACCTGCAAAAATTAAATATATTAAATGAAGCAAATATACTTTATGAATTTAATCTTACTTTATTAACCAAGGTCTTTCCTGCTGACCTTCAATGATCCAATTCAACCACACTAATAAGCAAAAATTACTTTAGATAAATATCACATGAGCCTGAAGCTTCACTTTTGGTGTGAAAGGGCCTTTACTTTTGCCGAAAACAGAACTTTTTTGTTGTTTTTAAGAAACATACAAGCAATCCCAGCCTAGGTGAGAAAAAGTAACAACAGTAATGTAACGGTACTTTCCAAAGAAACTAACTAAGTAACGGAATTAGTTCATTTTTAGGGAGTAATATTGTAATGGATTACTTTAAAAGTATCTTTCCCACAACACTGACCTCAATGATGCTAAAAATAACACTGATTCTCTGAAAAAGGTTTCAAGAAAACAGTAGAAAATGTCGCAAACCTCACAAATCTAGTCACTTTATTTATTTCTTATGTTTTTTTAATATATTTTCCTGTTATTTAGACACTTTTTTTTAAACATAAAAGTCAAATGTTGTAAATCATATTGTTCAGGCATGACATACAGACACAATTATGAGAAATAACATTAAAATTAGGAGGTTTTATGTCAGCGTTATGGACAAAGAAAGGGCTTTGCAATGTTTTTGAGCTCAGTCCTTCACAAACATGACTTTGATTCACAAAAAACAGCACCTTGACTCCTAAATCTGGTCGACGGGCGAAGAATCACCCACTGAGAGCCAAGAGTTTGAACGGAAAAGTGATTTGTCATCATACTGAGATTCAGAAGCTAATAAAAAAAAAAAAGCCCATGCAGTGACAAGCATGAAGAAAGAGATGAGAAGAAAAGTGAAAGTGATACAGGATTTTCATTAGTACATTATAGCTCATCTAACTTCGGTGAGTGAAAACACAAATAACGCTTTAATAACTCTGAGACTGAGACAGTGAAGTGTGTGTGTGTGTGTGTGTGTGTGTGTGTGTGTTAGTGTACCAGACAACGGTTCGTTTACTCTATGGCACGCGTTATTAAAGCTGCAATGAACCTGTTCTCTTGTCCTTCACTCTCTGCTTCCTTCTTTTACCACACACACACACACACACACACACACACACACACACAAAGAATAAAAGGAAACAAGTGGATAAAACATCCATAAACTGTCTGCACTTACATGGAAATAATCTACTGTGTATCATTTAATATTTCTCTCACTGTCTGATTTTAATCATAAGAACACTAATGAGTTCATATGCATAATGCAAAGCACCATGGGAGGGATGCATAGCTGTCATAAATAGTTATTAATTTGATCATTAGCACCATAATCTACAATATTATTCATTGAATTATACAAAATAATAATGAAATAAATAAATAAAAAGATCTGAAGTCATCATGTGCGTTTGTGTTTGGTGATGATGAACTGATCAGGGCTTTTACACAGACGAGGCTGTTTACCTACTTCAAACTCTCAATCAATGACCCCCGGCAGATTAATTGAGATGCTTTACATCGATTTTTCCCCATGACCAGAGACGGAGCGGCGGCGTGTTGCCAGGGTGATCTGTAGGGTCAGAGGTTCACGTGTTCGGACCGGACGCAGGGTGTTTCCTCTCATTCAAAAAACTCCAATAATCATGATGGAGTTTGCAATACATATAAATTCACCTTAATAGGAAAACAAACAAACAAAATAACTAATAAGAAAAATGTAAGAGTTAATTTTGCTATGGCTACAAGATACAATAAATATAACAGATTTTAACAAAATAGCCAAATTAATAAATAAATGAACAAACAAACAGATAAATAAGACAATAAAGAAACAAATAAATAAATGAGCCAATAAATATATAACTAAAGAAACTAATAAATAAATAAATAAGCCAGTATGTACATACATAATGTCCACTAGAAGCAACACGAACAAGAAAACTATCAAACAAATGGTTAAAAATTGTAGTAGCATACACCGTTAACCCTAACGCTCAAAATACTTCACTGGTTTGACTTGGACAAAGTAAAATTAAACTGATTAGTTCAGTCAAATGAACTTTTATGAGTATTTAGCACTTTCTTTTTCTTTCAAGTTCAAAAAACTGATATATTTTAAGTAAACTGGACTGTTTCGTTGTTTTGAGTTTTATGAACTCATTTCTTCTAATTTAAATGAACTTAAGTTTAAGCTAAAATTGTAAGATTCATATTTCCCAGCATGCTTTGCCCATGACACTCGAAAGGGAGCGTAAATGCTAAAATTAAGTGTTATATAATGTGTTTTGTGCGAGATTACTGTTAAGAGGGAGATATAGAAGTGATTAATGTTTTGTTAAACTAATTTAGAAGAGTTATCTGATCAGGGTTTTTTTTTTTTTTACAGCCGATGCAAACTACCGATTTCTTGTCATCAGGATTGGCCGATACAGATCCTGATGATTCACTGACAGTCAAATGAGAGTTTACATATTACTTATATAAAGTAATACCGCAGATCTTGCCTTGCTTATATTAGAATCAAAATAAATAAGCACAACAAATATTCATTTTCCATTGAACATTTTAATAGGCCTTTAAAAACAGAGCAAACACTATCCATATTAAGATACTTTGGCTTTTCAAAGAGCCAAAATTAAGAAAAGAATTAAAGGGGTTAAAGGGGTCCTATAATAGCCCTTTCACAAGATCTAATGTAAGTCTCCAGAATGTGTGTGTGAAGTTTCAGCTCAAAATCCCCCACAGATCGTTTATTATAGCTTGTCAAATTTGCCCCTATTTGGGTGTGAGAAAAAACACACTGTTTTTGTGTGTGTCCCTTTAAATGCAAAGGAGCGGCTGCTCCCCGACCCCTTTCCAGAACAGGACAGAGCTTTAACAGCTTGCGCTTAAACATCAACAAAGCTGGAGAATTTCACGCAGCCGAAATGATAACGGTGTACATCCTTACATTGTTCAAACCGGAGTCGACACTGATGGAGAGACTCGGGAAGAAGTTACAACTGTTAGAATGAAACTGGACGTTTCTGAACAGTTAGAGGATAAATTTATGTAGTTTCTGTGGAGTTGATTCAACTCATGGACTAGCATGTGCCGTCATGTTAATCTTTTGTGCAAATCCATCGTTGTGACGTTTGTAGTGTTTTTTGGCACAGATATTGTACATCTCCAGCTGCTACAGCAAGTAAACCGGAATGGTGGATTGCTGCAGCTCATTCAGGGCGGGATCTATGCTAATAGGGAAAATCATCACCAGTGGTAGGCGGGGCTTTAATACTTTTACATAAAAATAGGGGGAAATCTGGAACAGCGTTTGGAGAGACTGTTTATGATTTATGGGGATTATAAAAAAAAATGCAGTTGGCGGATTTTTACCATTATCGGCTGGTTGTTTATGCACACTGTGGAGACACATCTGTGTTCAAACACTTATAAAAGGGAATTTTGCATAATAGGTCCCATTTAATATATTAATGCAAAGACACTTGAGACCAAACGAAAAATGTTTTGAGCACAGATGCAACTGGGTGTGATATATTGTATCTAATGCATTGAAATTAAGACATTTTTAAATGTGTCTTAATTGCCCAAATACAGTTTGGACCAGCTAGAAGCTTGTTCTAAACACACAGTTAGCAGTTCCAGTGTTGCGCCCGCAGCTGTTTGAGTGTCTGAAACCCTTCTCCTTCATGAACACGACTGTCAGAGATCAGCTTCATTCATCAGACGCTGCATCTTTAAAACCCGTCACGGCCGGCAGGCAAACACGCAAACGCACACGCGAGCGACAACCAATAAACTCGAGCATCAACAAAAGATTGAAGCTGAGAATTTAAAGAATGGCTCTGGGCGACTGGCGGAGCTTCACACTCGCAGATTCATCAAGCTCTGCGAGACTGCTCCACTTTCACACGAAAAGCACAACAACAACCTCAAAATGAAACTGACTGACATTCGGTTCGTAATGTCATAATCTCTAGTCAATTTCATCGGTAATTATTAGTCTAATCGTGACAGGAGTTATTGTGTCGGCGGTTGTGGAGGTTTTGAAAGAGGATCTGACGGTTTACAGCAAAGAGCAAATTCAAAGACGTGGCATTATATTTTTTTACAAGTATAGACACAATACTCATTTTTAGGTTGCGTAAGTGTAGACAGCAAAAACTGACAGATGCTGAAAAGAAAACTCAAGACATTTTCCTGAAGAATCAGTCCCTTGTGTCACAGTCGAGTCTCGTAGAAGCGTGAGGATGTCGATTTCCCCGGTGAGCGGTGCAGGTGTGAGCTTAAGGTGCTCAGCGGAGATGCAGACGCGTTCGTTCTTCCGTCTGTCATTCGCGCTAATTTGATTACTGACTGATTAAACCGTCACTAATGCAGTCAGAGCCGCGGCGTGCTAATGTAATAAAATCACTTACGGCTAAAACCGGTTAGCTTAATTGGCAGTAGGAGTGATGCTCAAGATTTGCATTAAATCATTTATTTGCGCCCTCAACACGCAATTCCATTACTCACATTAGCGATTTGCACAGCTAATTTAAGCGGAGAGACTCGTTCAAGGGTACGGAGCTGAAGTGTTAGCATCCCACTGCTCTCCTTAACTTGTTAGCTAGACCATTTCTTTGGTCACACCATTGCAATGAGATTGAGAAGAAACCATCAACATGCTGTTGTCATTTTTTTGCTATAGCGATCACGGCCGTTAACCTTGTGCCTCCATAACGAGTGAGGTTTGGTCAACAGCCTGGGTCGTGTTACGTCGCTGCTGATCATTAAAACTAATAGGCAACATATACCTGTAAACACATCCAGGACTAATGTCTCATGACATTAGCATTAGCCGCTTGTCTCCCCCGTCCACTGAAAGTCAAGCATAATTGCTTGGGTCTATTAGCGCTCACATCAAACAGATGGTGTCCTAACCCCCTAATTCCCATACATGCTTGCACCATGCATGCAGTCACTCCCACACGTGGGACAGAGGGTCGTGAGGCCCCTGGAGTCTTCTGAGCGGCCCCTGGAAGAGCAGGTCACCAAAAACATGCTCCCTGTGAGCAGAATCAGACTCAACGCTAAACACACATGCTGTCACGGAGGACAGCCTCATGTGTCTCACATTTTGTCACATCAAAACAACTAACAAATAATCACATATATTAATTATTATTTTTGTATTATCATTATGTTATGTAAATAAAAACTGATAGACGGACAAAGAGAGATATAGAACGACAGACAGACAAGATCAACAAATAGATAGACAGACAGACAGACAGACAGACAGACAGACAGAGAGACAGATAGATAGATAGATAGATAGATAGATAGATAGATAGATAGATAGATAGATAGATAGATAGATAGATAGATAGATAGATAGATAGATACATAGATAGAAAGATAGATAGATAGACATATACAGATAGATAGATAGATAGATAGATAGATAGATAGATAGATAGATACAGATATATATATATATATATAGATAGATAGATAGATAGATAGATAGATAGATAGATAGATAGATAGATAGATAGATAGATAGATAGATAGATAGATAGATAGACAGACCAAGGACGGACGGACGGACAGACAGACGGACGGACAGACAGACAGACAGATAGATAGATAGATAGATAGATAGACCAAGGATGGATGGATTGATAGATAGATAGATAGATAGATAGATAGATAGATAGATAGATAGATAGATAGATAGATAGATAGATAGATAGATAGATAGATAGATAGATAGATAGATAGATAGATAGATAGATAGACCAAGGATGGATGGATAGATAGATAGATAGATAGATAGATAGATAGATAGATAGATAGATAGATAGATAGATAGATAGATAGATAGATAGATAGATAGATAGATAGATAGACCAAGGATGGATGGATAGATAGATAGACAGACAGACAGACAGACAGACAGACAGACAGACAGACAGACAGACAGACAGACAGACAGACAGATAGATAGATAGATAGATAGATAGATAGATAGATAGATAGATAGATAGATAGATAGATAGATAGATAGATAGATAGATACACCAAGGATGGATGGATGAATAAATAGATAGATAGATAGACCAAGGATGGATGGATGGATGGATAGATAGATAGATAGATAGATAGATAGATAGATAGATAGATAGATAGATAGATAGATAGATAGATAGATAGACAAAGGATGAATGGATGGATGGATGGATGGATGGATAGATAGATAGATAGATAGATAGATAGATAGATAGATAGATAGATAGATAGATAGATAGATAGATAGATAGACCAAGGATGGATGGATAGATAGATAGATAGACAGACAGACAGACAGACAGATAGATAGATAGATAGATAGATAGATAGATAGATAGATAGATAGATAGATAGATAGATAGATAGATAGATAGATAGATAGATAGACCAAGGATGGATGGATGGATAGATAGATAGATAGATAGATAGATAGATAGATAGATAGATAGATAGATAGACAGACAGATAGATAGATAGATAGATAGATAGATAGATAGATAGATAGATAGATAGATAGATAGATAGATAGATAGATAGATAGATAGATAGACAAAGGAGGAATGGATGGATGGATGGATGGATGTTGGATAGATAGATAGATAGATAGATAGATAGATAGATAGATAGATAGATAGATAGATAGATAGATAGATAGATAGATAGATAGATAGATAGATAGATAGATAGATAGATAGATAGACAAAGGATGAATGGATGGATGGATGGATGGATGGATGGATGGATGGATGGATAGATAGAGAGATAGATAGATAGATAGATAGATAGATAGATAGATAGATAGATAGACAAAGGATGAATGGATGGATGGATGGATAGATAGATAGATAGATAGATAGATAGATAGATAGATAGATAGATAGATAGATAGATAGATAGATAGATAGATAGATAGACAAAGGATGAATGGATGGATGGATGGATAGATAGATAGATAGATAGATAGATAGATAGATAGATAGATAGATAGATAGATAGATAGATAGATGATAGATAGATAGATAGATAGATAGATAGATAGATAGATAGATAGATAGATAGATAGATATGGCTCTCCAGCACTCTGTGGTTTCACTGGCTCGCTGCCACTAAAGCTTTTGATTGGATTTTAGCTTAAGAACATTTGCTTAAAGATAAATCAATATTTTCTTTAAGCCGCTCTGTCAGATAAGTGATGTTCGCCATTACTTTATGGATCCAAACACTTGAGACGCCTGCAGCTGGCAGCGGCTGAAACGCTCACATCAATTGCAGCCCAAGAATTCCCCTCCCGTTTATTCAGATGTGATAGCGTTACAGCGCCAGGTAGGATGTTTAACAATGACTCTGCGCTGCGTTCCAGAGTTTGAGTGTGAATCTTCCATTCCGAACGGACGGGAATCGCTATTCGCTCGGCCTCAGGGCCCCTTTTGCTACGGAGATTGAGACAAACGCTTTACCAAATTACCACGTTCAGACCCCAGGACACGGCGAATGTTTTTCTTGCGCTCACAACAGCAGTGTTGTTTGCATTAAGAGGGCTAGCGAGGTAAATGGAGCTGTTTTCAATTAGTTTCCAAAGTGCTTATCCCATTAAAGATAACGACTTATTGATTTAACGACAGCGGAGCGTTTGGTGTGAGGCTCATTGCTGTTATGACTTCACTGTTTTTTTCCCCCTCATTGTCTCTTTCTCTCCCTCTGATCTGATTTAAGAGACTTGCAGTCGTCCTGTTGGAAGCTTCTGTATTTTTTGTCATAATTTGTCACTCATTTCATGAAAGAACAGCCTGTTCTGACCATCACGGAGCTTAACTTGGATCAAGTGAATGGAAATGTTACCATTCTTTATATACAATGTAAAAAATATTGTTGGTTTAACTTAAAAAAGTAAGTTACCTGTTTGCCTTAAAATTGAGTTCATGGAAATTAAAACTCTGAGTTATTACAATGAAGGCGTTAGAGAATTGAGGTCCAAAAATCCGTCTTTTGCTCAGCACTGTAAATCTCCAATCTTAAGAGGGTTCCGCGGGCTCCGCCGCGGCCTGTGGCTCTGATCTTCGAGAAGGACTCGTTTGATGTCAGATCCTCTGTGAGAGTTTCTCTTCGGGCAATGACGCGCACTGTACAAGAAAAAACACACACCTTTGAACATCTGTTTTGTGCTTCGATCTTCAAGCGCTTCCGTTTGTATCTTTACTGTCTGTTCTCTATATTCTCTCATTGCGTAGAAGTTTTGTTGGGAGACTGTTCGATATGGAACATCGGAGCGCTGGGAATCGTTTGGAAATGAGTTGTGTAATCGTTTGAACGTCAGAGCGAGTCATTACTTATTCCTTCTCCTGTAAGTGTTATGAAAGAGATGCACAGATCACACATTTCAGCTGTGATTTCTCGAGTGCTTCCACTAAAGCTGAGCCACACAGTACAAATTAGCCGGCCAGAAATCAACTTAACTTTTCATTAGTGAGTTTGACTACGTCAAGCATCATTGCACAGCATAAAATGCTATTCCTAATTAATTTTTTACAGTTGAATTCTTGTATTTATTCGAGAAGCAACACTGCATAAAATATTAAGGCTTGTTTTCTTGGATGTACTTTTGAACTGTTTCATTGCTTTTTAAAGTACAAAGAAGTTAAAAATACATACAACATTCTCATACAAAATACATATTTAAAAGATGTAACACAAGTCTTCATATCTAATGCAGTGTTGCACATGTATCTTGTTTGTAGGACATCTGGATATTTTAACTATAAAACAAGTAAAAAAAGAGAGAGAAGGCTATTTAAAAACTCATTAACAACTACAATTTTATATAATAATTCAAGATCTAGCCATCATGGAATTTGAGGGTGAAATTAGTATAGAATATGCCTTCAATCCCATCCAGCTCATCCAAAATGAGTCGTACGTAGAGCAGCAGGAATCAGAGTTCACTGATCACGTGACGAGAGTAAGTGACGAGATGACTGACGAGACCATGGCGGAGGATTCATTGCACAACAGAGTCTAAGCGATATATTTCTAATTGAAAGAGAAAGTAAAACGCGAACGCACATTCAAACGCGATTTCAATACCTTGGACTGTGAAAGCGGCTCCCTGATCTATGCAAATATCTCCCAATATGAAAGCTATCTTAGTCTGGTCTGTGTAGTTGTAACAATCTCTCAGCTCTGTATCATAATGAAGAAAAAATTGGCCTTTGAATATTGAGAGAGTACTTTAATTATGGTTGCAATTATTGTTTGCACTTAGAGAAAACTGTTATTCATTTTATACTGTTTTTATTTCTATGATCAATTTGTGGAAAGGAGTTCAGTCAGGAGGCCAAAAGTTGTAGAAGCTCATAAATCATGCCCAGAAAGGTCTGAAGAGACTCCAATGAAATCATACAGGAGAAAAGACAGTCAGTTGAGTTTGTGGCAAAACCTTTTACAGTGCTTGAGTTTTGTTGTCTTTTACTACATATGATAATTTCTACTCAGAATTTCTATGCAATTAATTCAAAATCCTTTAACGTGTTAAAATAATTGAACGCAAATAAATTACTGAAGCATGCAAAATTGTATAAATAACATTTTTCGTCACTCAGAAGTCGTGTATGCATCTACAATGGCGGAAATTTCTATAATAACACTTTGACCCAATTTCGCTTCTCTATTTGAGATCATATCATTTTAAACCACTAAACTCTGTGAAAGTTTTCAGTCCAATTATCCAGTAAGTGAATGCGTTCAAACAATCAGTCCCAAACAGTGCTAACATCAAGAAAACCAGGCAGAGATGGCAAAGACAGCAGTGACTCAACAGTGAATTATTTATTCCAGTTTGTTTAGCTTTAAAGCACGAGATCTGTCACATTCTGTGATCGTTTCTGAAGAGCATAAGCCCTCACGCAGGACGTTACCTGTTTGTCTGCAGTGTGAACATAATGAAAGTGAAGCTTGACCCTTCACCAGCAGTTTGATTGACAGGCGATCTGACCAATCATAACCCAGAATCCGCCAATTTGTCTGACAAAGCAGTCAGGGGAGTTAGTAGATTAACGTTGGTGAACTTGAACTTGAAAAATTGTGTGTACTCACGTCTTTCCGCGCTTGAAACAACATTCCTTCTGATGTTCATTCATGTTTATTTGATGCTATAAATGAACTAGTATGAAGAGATGATCAGTAGCTACAGCGATCTGTCACGACACATTAAAGAGTCACTAGATGCTATTTATTGTTTCTTTAAAAATTATGATATATTAAATATGAAACTGTTTCATATGTCTGTCAACACGTTGTCAGTGTCCTCTATGCTGATCTATTTTTCACTGCGTGAGAACATGATGTGTGGCGTGAGAGTGCATGACTTGTCGGACAAAAGCAATAGAAACTAAAGGGGGCGGGGCTTTGCGAAGGGTAAATTCTGAATGGATCTGTGTACTGTAGTAGGTATGCAGTCAGGTCAAGGCGGTTTTTTGTTGTTTTGTCATCTCCATGTGGTTCTGCTCAGTATCGCGGTATTCTGAGTGGTTGCTGGGGTGTTACTTGGCAGTTACTAGGGCATCGCTATTTGAGTTTGCTAGGCAGTTGCTAGGGCATTTCTATGTGACTGCTAGGCAATTTCTACAACTTGGCTATGAGTTTGCCGGACCGTTGTTAAGACGTTGCTATTTTATTGCTAGGCAGTTGCTAGGGCATTGTTATATGATTGCTAGTCAATTTCTATGACATCGCTATGCAGTTGCTTTGTGACTGCAGGGCAGTTTTAATATTTTGATAGGCAGTTACTAGGATCATCTGGGCGGTTGCAAGGGTGTTGCTAGGCAGTTGCCAAGGCATTGCTATGTGGCTGCTTGGCAGTTGCTATGGTGTTCTGGGTGGTTGCCGGGGTGTTGCTAGGCAGTTAATAGGGCATCGTTATGAGTTCACTAGGAAGTTACTAGGGCATTGCTAAGTGTTTAATAAGAAGCTGCCAGGGCATTTCATGTCTAAAATGTAAACAAGCTGTAAAAAGCTCTAAACAATATCTTTGTTGTTGTAATGTACACATACTGTACACTGAATTCTGAAAATGTTTTGTTCTGTAAATCATTTTTCAAGTGTCCTTTTATGGAAAGACACCTAAAATTTACTGTGAAAAAAGCTTGCAGAACACACAGTTTTGTGGGAATCACCATCCAATCTGATGGGTTTACTTTGCTGGATATACTAAATGATGAAAAAATAATCACGCTAACTAATATTAATGATGGATGCATATTTTCACGATGAGTGTGCGATTAATCATGATTAATCGCCCAAAAGAGTGTGATTATTTGCAATTAATCATTTTAATCTATTGACAACCCTGCTATACTATGTAATAATGATGAAATAATATTAAATAGGTTTAAAACATATAAATAAAATTAACATATATAAATAATAAATACAAACATACATTTATTAATGAAATATTTTTATATATTTTAATTACATATTAATTATAATTTTAATAAAATACACACACTTAGGAGTAAATATAGAAGTAAATGAGAGTATTTATGCATAATTTCACGATGAGTGTGCGATTAATCATGATTAATCGCCCAAAAGAGTGTGATTATTTGCAATTAATCATTTTAATCTATTGACAACCCTGCTATACTATGTAATAATGATGAAATAATATTAAATAGGTTTAAAACATATAAATAAAATTAACATATATAAATAATAAATACAAACATACATTTATTAATGAAATATTTTTATATTTTTAATTACATATTAATTATAATTTTAATAAAATACACACACTTAGGAGTAAATATAGAAGTAAATGAGAGTATTTATGCATAATTTCACGATGAGTGTGCGATTAATCATGATTAATCGCCCAAAAAGAGTGTGATTATTCGCAATTAATCATTTTAATCTATTGACAACCCTGTTATACTATTTAATAATGATTAACTAATATTAAATAGGTTTAAAACATATAAATAAATTGAACATATATAAATAATAAATACAAACATACATTTTTTAATTAAATATTTTATATTTTTAATTACATATTAATTATAATTTGAATTAAATACACACACATGTAGGAGTAGTATTTTCATTTTTGGGGTGTGAATTAACCATTTAATGCTCCTTTACAGTAAATGGTGTCTGTGTGTGTTTGGTTATTAAATCAGCTCTCTAGTGCATTGGACTTTTTCATCCGGTCCCTCAAACTCTCTTCCAGAATCTCTTCAACTCTTCTGACAGAAGCAGATGCTGTTTTCTCTTCCACACCGTCATTCCCTCCATCTCTTTCTCCCTGTTTTCCTCCTCACGTCTTTCTGAAGCAGCAGAGTAATGAGCAAAGACGCGTCTCGTTTTCTCTCAGCTCTCCAAGGGCCAATAAACTCCCTGGCGCTCCGGAAGGTGTGTGAGTAACGGTAAGCACTGTTTACACATTGTAAATGATTGTTTCTCGTCCTGCCCAGAAATGAATATAAACGCTGACTAACAGCAAACACTCATTCATTTATATAAGCGGAAATAGTAGCCGAGGTATCCAATAATCGTCTTTTTCGTCTGTCATAGCTGCACATTTACACCTCGTAAACTCAGTCGAACTAAAACATTTGCAGCACAATAACAACTCATTCCGAAATCATCATGATTAGAACATCACAACAAGCTCATTAACATATGACCACCTACATTTACATGCATTAGAAACACCTTATTCATTATTCAGCAACTTGACCTTCCATTAAGAAAAATATTATGAAGTACACCAGCACACAGAGATGATTTGCATAGTCTTAAAGCTATAGTAGCCAAAACCGTGTTTAATTGCAAGGGTCAGAGAGAGGCTGGAAAATGATGAAAGGGAAGAAGAGTGCAGAAGCAGAGAGACGTATGTGCGGCCGTATCTAATGCATCATCAGCCGAGCGGTAAAGAGTCGCAGCCGCTCGCAGGACGACTTTAGTGTGTGATTCGGAGTGCTATAAATCTGTGTGAGTGTGTGTGCAATTACCTGTGTCTACAGCTTTACACACACTTTCATTCACTGTGAGCTGGACTTAGGATAAATGTATATATATATATATATATATATATATATATACACGTGAAGAGTTCATTTGCAGAAACAGATAACTCCGTTTTTATTAATTCTCACTTTTTTTTTTTTTATTGTGGATTCCAAGTAATATCAATCAAACTGCAGCTGGGTTGCTTTGATTTAGTAATAATAACTCAAAAAAAACATGTAACTTACAAAATTAAAGTTGATTGAAAGCATGTTTTATATATAAAACATACTTAAACATGCTTACATTTTTTTATGTCGGAGAAAAGTTTCGGAGGCAGTGTATATACATGATTGACAAAGTGAGGTCGTATTTATTTTTTAACGTGCAAGAATTTTGGACTCCTTTGACTTGTCTTTAGTAATGTTTTACATTTAAATTAGTTTGGTGGTATCGAAACTGGAACAGAGAATTGCGAATTTTCACTGGGATCTAAAATTTTTGTGTCACAACTGGCTGTTTTTGCAAAAACAGTTTGAAGTGATTCATTATGATTTCACTTTTTTAACTTTAGTTAGTGTGTAATGTTGCTGTTTGAACATAAACAACATCTGCAAAGGTACGACGCTCAAACTATAATGTCAAGGAAGATATTTTCTGTTTAAGGACTACAAAAAAACGGCTGGTAGAGACTACAATGAGCTTCTTCCTGGGTTGGTGACATCACAAACCCTAAAATTTACATAAACCCCGCCCCCGAGAACACACAACAAAGGGGATGTGGCCATGTTGGACTGCTTTAGAGAAGAGGAAGAGTTGTTACAGTAAAGTGTTGTTGAGGCCGTCATTTAACGCTTCACAAACGAGGGTCAATTCAACGCGCAGATTAACATGATGGCACATGCTAGTCGATGAGTATCAACTCCACAGCAACTACATAAATTTATCCAGCCATTCAGAAATGTCCAGTTTCATTCTAAAAGTTGTAACTTCTTCCTGAGTCTCTCCATCAGTGTCTGACTCCGGTTTGAACAATTTAAGGCTGAACACGTTACTGACAATCCTCATTTTGACTGCATGAGATTCTCCAGCTTTGTTGTTGTTGAGCTGTTAAAGCTCCTCCCTCTTCTGGAAAGTGGGTGGGAGCAGCAGCTCATTTGCATTTAAAGGGACACACACAAAACCTGTGTGTTTTTTCTCACACCCAAAACGTGGCAAATTTGACAAGCTATAATAAATGATCTGTGGGGTATTTTGAGCTGAAACTTCACAGATACATTCTGGAGACACCAGAGACTTCTTGTAAAAGTGACACTATATGTCCCCTTTAAGTCAAGTCAAGTCACCTTTACTTATATAGAGCTTTTTATAATCGTCTGGCTCGGCTCAGTTCGCATACAACGGCGCCAATGCAGGCATATCAAAAACACTGCTGAATATCAAGCAAGTGTCCCCAACGTAAGCAAGCCAAAGGCAACAGTGGCAAGGAACCAAAACAAAATGGAGAAAAAAACCTTGGGAGAAACCAGGCTTAGTCGGGGGGCCAGTTCTCCTCTGGCCAACAGTGAACACTTGTCCGATACTCAGGCAGTACAAGTCCAATTTGGAATCGCAACAGTCAAAATATTTAATCCAGTTCCATCTAGTTTAAGATCTTTTCATCAATTTAATGGGAAGTAAATTTTCTTAAGTCACCAGCCATTGGCAAGTGTGAAGCATCTCATCTATAACTCCAGAATCGAGCCGAATCTCAAGAGCTGGAAAGACTTTACAAACCCAAAGACAGGTCATGCACAATCAAACGACTGTTTTCAAACAGGTTTCCCAAACACTCATTGGTCAGATAAACAGTAAGCCCCACCCCCAACTCACTCCAGTGGTTACTTACATTGACTGACATAAACTGACATGTATTTAAACACTCAAAAAGTGCCGCACTCACTAAATTTCTTCTTCTCAACACATCGATCGCCTCATTATTGTGCAGTGCTAAAACTGTAGTCGGTGACACTGATGAAGCAACAAAAGCTGCGTGACGGCGTCTCTGAACGATGTGTCAGGATCTTCTGTACTGTTTGTCCTTCACTCACGATCGTAATCAGTGATTGACGACTCTCAGACTCGCACAGCTCTGACTTTAACCTTCATTATTACTGCCGCGATATAAAGTAAGTGTGTCGTGAGGGTGAAAAGCTGTCCGTCAGAGAGACACAAAAGACCAAGCAACTGTATCCCACAATGCAAGGTACTCCACTAAACCTTCCTTTCCAGAACACCACAGCAAACACATAGCAACACGCATGCTACCAGGGAGTTTTAAATAACAAAACTTGCATGTTCTTCAAAAAATCTAGTATCTAACATATTTTTAAATGTTTGGCTTAAATCATCCTGTCATTAAAAACATGATTATTAGAAGGAATATTCCCACATCCGGGTGATGTGGGACTGGCTGACGTCAGCTAAAATCTGAAAACTTTGCACGCATCAAAGTGGCCAATACGACACACACACATACTCAGAGTCGGTATTCCCTGAGCTGTTGACCCGTTTTCTCCTCTGTTGATGTTGCTTTGTGCTTCAGGCTGTATCTGCGCCTCTCTTATCCACATCAAAACAACCTTAGCCCTGTGTTCATATATACATGTGTACACAAATACACACACCCTACAAGTATCAGCAGAAGTTGCCTCTCTGTCTTTCATCTGTGACCACAGACATTACGGTCAGGGCTCCAGACTAACATCTGAGAGCTAAGATCTCACCTGATTTGGTGGCGCTGTTTTTAAAAAAAAAATAAATAAATTAAATCATGAATGTCATTTAATTGCTATTGTTTTGCATTAATAAGTGCAGTCACTAATAATATTAAGTTTATTCATTGCCAATTTGACAGTAAAGCACTGAGCTTGAATTGAGATGCAGATAAAATTCACTTATAAACAGTAACATGCAAAAACATGTATCTCTTATTGAATGTACCATACTAAGGAACAGCTTCAGTGATTATAAAAGAAGCGCTCTTTACTTGCTTTCTGTGTAATTCACTCACAATTTGAACAAGTTTTTGTTTTTCATGAGACTTTTCCTACTAGGGATGCATGATTTATCGTGATTAAATCGCATGTGGTTTGGTAAAGGCTGTGATTATTTATCGTGCAGCTGTGATCAGTAGTAAATGCTTCATCTGAAAGCCAGAGGGCGCTCTTGTGCAGAAACTCAAAATACCCCCTGCAGCAGAAGAAGATAACACTGTCACATCGCTGTAGCTGAATAAACGGAAGATTGAAACACTTTGATTAAACATGACTAATAAACACACGACTGGCTTATTCTTTGTAAGAAGCCACATTATCTCTCAGAAGGATGGTCAACTGTCTTTATGAAGTGAGTTTGGAGTAAAAACATGTTATTAAATGTTGTCTTTTGTTGGACAAGATGTTAATAAATGCTTGTCATGTCTGGAAAGATGTTTGACGCGTGTTGCTTTTTCAAATGTACATTATAAGCGACTCAAACTCAGTGATTTCAGATGGATTAGCATTTGGAGTCGTACTTCACTGACAAGCTGCGCATAAAAAAATAATCGCAGCCTTTGCGATTTCATAATCGCACAAAGAATCGCGTTTAATCATGATGTCAATGTTATTTTTAGTATCGTGTGATTAAATCGTGCAGCCCTACTTTTCAATATATTACGGAGTTAATAAGTGCTTCTCTGCTGCCATCTAGTGGTTATCTACTGTCTTTTTTTAATGTCCACCTGTAGTGCAAATCAAGCTTTTAATGTTGTTTATATATCTATGAAGAGTTTTAAATGTGCTTTAAGACAAACCATGAGCAAATTCATACGTCAACACCATTGCTGAGTATATTCTCTTTAAAACTGCAGTGATCTAAACGTTTTCAAAAAACGGGGTTTGAAATCGCTGGTGTTTCTTACGTCACAAACTAACTCAACGTGTGATCGTCAACCAGTGGATCTCTGAGCTGAGTGGAGGCGGGGCTACTTTGCATATTCATAGAACTGCGTTTGCTAAATGAGTTTGTTTAATGATTACATTCAAGCTATTTTAAGACGTGAAGAAATTTTTTCAAGGAAAAAAAAATTGAATATGTATTTTTTTTAGTGATCAAAGATTTTTAAGAGATAAAATCATCGACAACAAGGGGACTTTTTTTTTTTTTTTTGCCTAGAAGAGTCATCTTTAAACTTAGTTTTACAAATAATCACATTAAAATTGGATAAAATTTAGAGCTTTTAAGTGCTGGAAAAATGTGAAAAAAGTGCTTGAATGTCACTCTCAAAGGTTGAATTTAACTCTAAAATGAATGATGTAAAATCATTCGACTATTTCTGCCACAATACCATAGTTTCAGCAAGCATAAACTACAGTAAATCCATGGTGAATTGTGGACTGGAAAGCCTTAACCTGTTTGTGGCTCAGTGTTTCTCCTGGTTTCCAAGTCTGTGGTCTGAATTTCCCACTAGATCTCGCAGCGATGTTATTAATTCTGCGGTGAATTCAAACACTTTCTCACTGGATCTCCCAGCGTCATGTGATCGAGATCGGCTCTGTCTATTATTGCTCAGCGCTGCTTCGTTTTGTTTGTCGTTTTTATTTCGCTCTTATTGTGCAATGTGCTGGTGCACCAGTGCAACCTCTAACAAAATTTTGACGCACTGGCAGAAAAAAAGGTCACGCGACCGTTTAGTCGCGGCCTAGACCTCTGATTAAAGTCCATCCATGTTTATTAGGCCTGAAGTCAAAACCAATTACAGCTTCAGCTTTAATTTATTGAGCTATACTTACTTATTTGTATCTTTATTTTAAAACAATCACCGTAAACATGACACTAACTCTACTGACCGTTAACTACACTGACAGACAGGCTGATTGATTGATAACAGCACTGAGCAGCATTGGAAAGACTGTCGAGACACAGATGAGCTGGACTGAGCAGATCAGAGGCCATTCTGAGACTCCAGGGAATTCACTCACGCTCATATAAACGCATCAGACTGAGCCATGAGAGAGAGAGAGAGAGAGAACAGGAGAGGAGAGAGAGAGAGAGAGAGAGAGAGAGAGAGAGAGAGCAGGAGAGAGAGAGAGAGAGAGAGAGAGAGAGAGCAGGAGAGCGAGAGGGGGGGGACCACTGCAAACACTTTCATACACACATACAGGGCATGAAACAAACATTGGTTTTAAAAATATGTAGTAGTAGTAATAATAATAATAATGTAATAATGACAAACCATTATTATTATTATTAAAATTATTACTATTATACATATTAAAATGATTATTATTAATACAATTTAATAGATAAATGGTTATTACAAGTAATAACAATAACAACAATAATAACAATAATATTATAATTATAAATATAGATGAATAAATAATTTAACTGAATACATAAAAAAGTCAAAAAAGAATGATTAATTATTTATATAAACAAAAATAAACAAATTATTGTTAATTATTAATATGTAAATAAGTAAAATATAAATTAAAAATAATTTACTAAATCAAATAGTACGATATTAAAATTATTATAAATTACTATTAATATGTAACTATAAATAAAATTTATTTTCTAAATAATGTAGCATTACATTTAAATGATTATTAATTATTATTAATAAGTCAATAAGTAAATATAAATAAAATTAATTTACTAAATAAAATAGTATGATATTAAAATGATTATTAATTATTATTATGTGAATAAGTAAATAGAAAGAAATAAAAATATGTTAAATAGGTAAAAATAAAACAATACATTACTAATTCAGTTATTTCTGCGCCATTACTGTTAGCAAATGAAATTGCTAAATACAAATAAAGAAATGATTGTTTTCAAACAGGTTTCCCAAACACTCACACTCACGGATAAACAGTTAGTATCGCCCCAAACTCCCTCTATTGTCTCAGCGTAATGCGATGCCTAAAACTGCAGTAACTGACACTAATGAAGCAACAACAATAGTTACAGGGTTGAAGTTGACACACTTTTCTGTCAGTTTTAATGTTCAGAGTCACTATAAGTCAGAATCGGTCATTTGACATGTCAACCAATGAGGTGACTTTGGGGTGGGACTATCTGTTTGAATGACCAATTGCAGACGGGATGTGTTTAACTATGACAGTGAATGTCTGCGAATGCAAACGTCACCGCAGACTCCTGCTGGTCATTCACAGGAACTGCAGCCGGCTCCTCTACTGTGTGGCAGTGAAAAGCGAGATGGAGGATGGACAGATGGATGGAGGGGTAGATTGAAGGAGGGTTTAGCAGTCGTAGTGTGTAAATCAGCAGATGCTGACAGTAGCAATCAACACGGCTGAGAGAGACGCTCAGGTAATGGCCAGAAGAAGACCGGAGAGATTTACACACACAATCACACACACACACAGATGGAGATCAGTCTGAACTCAGTAATTTACCGCCGGTCTTCCCCGAGCGCCGCAGGAACATTTAACCGCAGAAATAATCCGGCTACACGTGTGCAATTCACAGCGCACGATAACCATCTTTCATTTTAATTCACACGGCTGACCTTTTACTGGCCGTCATGAACACACACACACACACACACACAACTCACGCAGAAACACCCAGATCATCATTTACCTAAAACTAAAAAAAAAAAAACATAGAAACTATTTTATTTTTTCATATTTTTGGAAAAAGTCTCTTCTGCTCACGAAGGCTGCATTTATTTGATCAAAAATATTGAAAACTTAAGATTTGTGCCAGAAGAGTGACCTCTGACCTGACACATGACGTAATGATGAGCGCGGAAGCGCAGAGGATAGAAAAAACAAAACACCAGTCACAAATGAAAAATCAAGACATTTTAAAGAGAAATGTCGGATATTTCGATATAAGAGATGAGGAAAAAGCTTGCCAAAACCAGATTTTACCCACAGAACGTGATTTTTAGTTTTGGACTAGTTTTGAGTAGCAACTGACCGTTCGCAAAGACCCGCCCCCTTTAGTTACTGTTGCTATGCAGCTCTCACGGCACACATCATCCAAGATCGCCTGTCAATCAAACGGCTTGCGAAGGGTCAATTTAGCCAAAATAATCAAGAAAATTAACACACACACTCAACAGGAAACTAACAATTATGTCAATTAGCCTAGAAGACAGGCTCTCTCTATATATTAATATATATATTAAAACACACATGATTTGAAGAATCACGCAAACGCTGAAGGACGACACCCTGACTGCTTTGTTGGACAAATGGTGGATTCGGGATTATGATTGGTCAGATCGCCTGTCAATCAAACTGGGTTTTGTTGTGAAAACCTGGCAACTCTGATCCTGCATTATACATCGCATCACGGGCGCAAGTCGACATGCACAGTATGTGTACGGCCGTCTGGCGGAAACTAAATATTTTACTTCATAAAGTAAAAAATCATTTGTAATCACCATTATAAAGCTTGGTAGATGTCTCTGATTGTGTTCATCTGAAAGAATATATACACCTAGAATAGCTTGAGGGTGAGTAAATCATGGGGTAATTTTCATTTATTGGTGAACTAACCCTTTAAAAAGTAATTAAAAAAAACTAAATCATGGACCTTAGAAAGATTCTCCAAAGCCACCAGACTGTCACGCCTGCAATGCATCATGGGAAACGATGGTTTCAGACTGACTTTGCTGTATGCTGTTTCTCCAGTAAACATCTCAAGAATGAGTCAGCTGTCAATAGCGGGCGTGGTTTCAGCCGACAGACAGTAAACAATCCATTTCATCATTTAAAGCAGGCGCGTGGCAGCGCTCCTTCATGTCATCATGACAGCTCCTCGATGTCTAATCTCTGCTAATAGCCCGGCCGCAAAACATAGATGCATTAAGATGGCATTTCCTCATGGCTTCTGAACTCCTCCCGCAGACCGCAGCCGAAGACCGAGCTGTCGTCCCAAATACACCATGAAAAGGTTGAAACTGACTGATGTTGGAGGGGGAGAAAAAAGCGCCAGTGTAATTAGACACAAGAAATCCTCACCGTAATCAAATCACGGTTTGTTCTGGGGGCTTCTCAAATGAAGTTAGCGAGCCTCATATAGTGGAGCGCTACATCCCTGAGTGGAGGCTTTTCTTTTCTTTCAGAAAAGTGCCGGAACTCAATTCCCAGCAGACTTGATAGGAATCCAATTAGGGGTAATCAATATGAGTCTAACTCGCTCTCTCTCTCTCTCTCTCTCTCGTGAACACAAAAAGAGTTGCGCTCGTCTCTTTCTGCCAGATCCAGTCAGGTTGATCTCCAGAGAAACAGCCTCAGAGGACCTGAAAGAACACCGTGAGTATGTTCGCCTCGCTCCGAAACCACATGTAAACCAGATTCTGTGTGGGAGGCGTTTTCACAAAAACGGGAAACTTTTTGTGCTTTGGCCGTTTTGAGGACTGAAAGTGCAAACGGGTTTCAAAGTGCGTGTGTTTTTAAAAATGACGCAATTATTATCTCCATGGAAACTGTGAATTTGTGAAAAGCGTGACGTCGTGCACGTGTGCATTACTCCTTCAGTCTATAGGCTGCATCCGAAAACTTTAACAAACTTTAACACCACCTTCATCCGATGGATTTTTGAAGGGATGCGTTCCATGACAGTTGAACTAATGAATAAAGATGGCATCTGAAAGTTGCGGTTCCTGGTCAATGTGTAAATGAAAGTTTTTGACCATTGTTTTCCACTTTTGATGTCATAGAATTTAAATATTCGCTTAGTTATCGCCAAAGCTAAAGAATATTTTTAAATATTTTGCTGTAGATCATTAAACCGTTTCGTGAGGTGCCTCTGTTTCCAGGCTCAAGCGGAAACACAACTGGAACCGTTCTTTACCATTCTAAAAACCGTCCAGTGTAAAAACGGCTAAAATGTATGTGTTTTGTTTTATGGTGGTGCTTCGCATTTCTGAGTTCAAGTTTGAATTCAGTTTTTGAGAAATGTTTGAGTTCATATGAACATCTCTGACTTTCTAAAATAAATAAATGAATAAAATAAAGGGACTTTGTCATGCGATATATATGTTAATCTTTTGCCTAGGAAACTAATGGAATTTTAGGTCATTTGAGGTTGATGCACTAAAATGATGAACAATCAATCATTGAATCAATCAATCAATCAATCAATCAATCAATAATTGAATAAATCAATCAATCAATCAATCAATAATTGAATAAATCAATCAATCAATCAATACCTATAGAAAAATAAAAAATAGAAGAAATGTTGCCTGGGCAAATAAATGAAATGAAATTAAAATTAGAAAATAAAATAAATAAATAAATAATACATAAAAAGGTTAAAGTCAATATTAATAAAATAAAAAGACCAATAAAACAACAATAATAATGAAAAAATAATAAAATAAAATAAAAGATTAAATTTTGCATGAATTTATTTTATTCATTTTATTTATTTATTTAATTTATTAAAATTGTATATACAGAATTTTATGAATTTTTGAAATATTAAAAAAATATTAAAAACTGTGCTCAAAACACCAAAAACTGCAATCAAAAGTCATAGATCTCTATATTGAAATCTACATTAAACATATAGAATAAAATATTTTTTATAAATATATAAAAACAAATCCTTTTAAAATATTATTAAAACTGTTATCAGATTTTACAAAATACCAAAGACTCCAATAAAAAAGTCACAGATGTCCATGTGAAAAAACATCTCAAATGATTTGAGCTGCTCCACGTTCATTTACAGCTCTATGCTCCTCCCATTTTTATTTCTCCTAAGGCTGATACTTCAATAAATCATAAGTGATCAGTCTCCTGAGCTACAAAAGAGCAACATTTGAGCAGTAATAGAATCAGCTTTGGACTTGGCAGAGGGTAACAGACGCACTGAGAGAAATAAAGGAGCTGACGCGCTGTGATTGTGGCTCAGCGTGTGCTGCGGTACCGCGGTACATCGCTGATTCAGCAGCCGCGAGCCGTGGTGCAGAGATAATCTCGCTCTCACAGCCATATGTTGTGCATACATCAGTCCGCAGCCTCTCTGCCCATCACCGCAGATTAATTATGACCATCACAGGCCGAGCGCAGCGCTCATAAATCAACACACATACAGTAATCCACAGAATCATATTCATGTCAGACGATCAGGAGCAACAATACTGGGTTCATGTAAAAAAAACAACACACAAATGCACAGGAATATTCTCTACTCCACATGCATGTTTTTTTCCCTATGCTTCCATGTGTGTGTTCTATTCATGACTACATTCGTAGGTGTCTGATCAAACTCATGAACTCAAATCACCTCAAAATAAACCTCAGTTTCACTATAAAGATTTGATAGCTTTAAAATGAAATTTATTCAGATTAAAAATCCTGTACTGTTAGGCACCTTTTGTATCCAGAGGCGTTCTTCTTTTTTTTCCTATTTTTCCTGCTCGAGTCCATAGAACCACTTGCAGGAAAGTGAAATTTGCCACACAGATAGAGGACAGTCTAATCCGTCACCATACCAAATCTGGAGTCTCTAACTCAATCCCTCTAGCGCCACCAACTGTCCAAACTTGCACTTATATTTATTGGCTCAAGATGATTTGATTGCAATTTTACAGATATCCAATTTTCCCATATCGGCCGTTCTGTGTCGGCCACCGGCCATTTGGAATTTTGTAGCAAAATGCTGTATTTTATGAACGCATAAGCGTATCATTATGAAACTCGGTATGGAAGTTTCAGACCAGCGCCATCTAGTGGAGAAAAAAAAAAGATTTATATGCTTTTAACTTTGGATATGGTTGACTTATTTTCATGGGAGTCATCTCTTTAGATTCCTGAACCCTTTCCGAGTCCAACGATACCAGACATCTTAGGTTTTGCTTAATGGTTAGTACAACGTTGTGATTTAGCGTTTAAACAACTTTCACGAATATCTTCAAAACCGTTATTCCGATCGACACAAAACCACCATAGGAAAATCGGAAATATTGTAATGGTCTGGTCCTTGAGCACTACTTTCATCCTGGCCACCAGGGGTCGCTGTCCGTGAGCTCTCCGTCATTCTCCTCCGGAACTATGGATGGCGCTTGCAGCAGGAACTCTAGCCTCTCCACTCCTGTAGATGGCGCTCGTTGCCCATACAGTCATTGCAAATGTCAAAATTTTGATTGATGAAATGCTCTAGAAAACCCAGAAATGCTCTAGACACACCCTGACTCGCACACACACACAGACACACACACACACACTAATGCACAGGTTTGTTTTACTATACTTGTCGGGACTCTCCACAGATGAAATGTTTTTTATACCGTACAAACTTAACATTTTATCCCCTTACACTATTACCCCTAAACCTAAGACTTTCTGCAGTTTTACATTTTCAAAAGAACATCATTTATTATTTTTATTAATCCATTGAGTCCGCTGACAATGTAGGTGATTTCAGGTTTTGCTCTCCTTGTGGGAACATTTGGTCCACACAAGGATAGTAAAACAAACACACTCAGACACACGCGCACGAGTCAGAGGTCAGCAGACACAGAACAGATGTAGTGTCCAAATAAGTCTGTGAGGATCAGCAAATCTGCCATGAGCCGGCGAGAGCCAACTTCCAATGCAACTAAACTTTACTTGTTAACATAATTAAGATGATCCAGGCCAGACGGTCTCAAGTAACCTGAATTTAAACTAGCAGTATGAAATCTGTTCATGTTACATTCAGGGGTGGGTAAATCCAAAACCAATAATGCAATCATAATTACATGAATGAATAAAATGCATTAAAAATAATAACACTGTTCCTTTGCACAAAACATAAGAGTCTGGCTATGCATGTCGCCGTTTTCTCCACAGGTGGCCATTGACTTGATGATTTTTTTTTTTTTTTTTAATTGGTTGAAAATTCAATAAACACTCATTTCCTGCTGGATTAATTGGCCCATAGGGCATTTGATTCTCCGTCTGTTTTATTAAAACCGCCCAGAGGACCATCGCTATGAGACGTATTGGATTTATGACAAACTAAAGTACAGACACAATTCAGGAGATTTTCCCTGATTAGTGACGTCCATCTGAACTTCATGACAGTGTTTCAAACCTAATGAAACTCTCATGTTCTCTCTCGCGTCTGACTCAAACTCAATCTGATAAACAGCATCTAAACCAAGCAATCTTTATCGCCAAGAAATCATGAGTCTAAAACATCTTCCATTGGAGCGAGAATGAGAAGAACACTGCTGCATTTCTACGATCCGAGTCTCTCCCTCCTGGAAGGGATTTCTGGAGAAAGTGGGAAACAAAATGTGATGCAAGACTGAACTCGAGGTGCCATCATCTAGTTAACACTGACCTGAGGACTAGACTCCTGTCCTGTCTGTCCCAGAACACCCGTCTCCAAAATAAACACACCCAAATGAGCCACCAGTCTTCATCCAGGAGGAGTGTGAATGTGGAGAGCAGATCATTTCTGATCCAACATCAGGGTTATTAGCATTAATTAAAGCTATTTAAAAAAAAAAAAAATGTTATTAGAAATCTGAAATGATAAAAAAATATTTTAAAACGTAATAAAACGTTGATGCTTTAAAATGATGAATAATCAATCAATCAAGCGATAACTGAATTAATCAATCGGTCACTGAATTAATAAATCAATACCTAGAAAAAAACATTAAAAATATAGAAAGAAATTTTCCTGGGCAAATAAATGAAATAAATTTAGCTAGAAATTAAATAAATAAATTATACATAAAAGGTAAAAGTCAACATTAATAAAATAAAAATATCAAAACAAAACATAAATAATAAATAAAATAAAATAAAATAAAATAAAATAAAATAAAATAAAATAAAATAAAATAAAATAAAATAAAATAAAATAATGAAATGAAATGAAATGAAATGAAATAAAATAAAAATGTTGCCCCTCCAAAAAATACTAACTGGAAAGAAGGGAGGAAAGGAAGGAAGGAAGGAAGGAAGGAAGGAAAGAAAGAAAGAAAGAAAGAAAGAAAAGAAAGAAAGAAAAGAAAAGAAAGAAAGAAAGAAAGGAAGGAAGGAAGGAAGGGAGGAAGGAAGGAAGGAAGGGAGGAAGGAAGGGAAGGAGGAAAGGAAGGAAGGAAGGAAGGAAGGAAGGAAAGGAAGGAAGGAAGGAAGGAAGGAAAGAACGGAAGGAAGGAAGGAAGGAAGGAAGGAAGGAAAGAAAGAAAGAAAGAAAGAAAGAAAGAAAGAAAGAAGAAAGAAAGAAAGGAAGGAAGGAAGGAAGGAAGGAAGGAAAGGAAGGAAGGGAAGGAAGGAAAGGAAGGAAGGAAGGAAGGAAGGAAGGGAAGGAAGGAAGGAAGGAAAGAAAGAACGGAAGGAAGGAAGGAAGGAAGGAAAGAAAGAAAGAAAGAAAGAAAAGAAAGAAAGAAAGAAAGAAAGAAAGAAAGGAAGGAAGGAAAGGAAGGGAGGAAGGAAGGAAGGAAAGGAAGGAAAGGAAGGAAGGAAGGAAAGAAAGAAAGAAAGAAAGAAAAAAGAAAGAAAGAAGAAAGAAAGAAAGAAAGAAAGAAAGAAAGAAAGAAAGGAAGGAAGGAAGGAAGGAAAGGAAGGAAGGAAGGAAGGAAGGAAAGGAAGGAAAGAAAGAAAGAAAGAAAGAAAGAAAGAAAGAAAGAAAGAAAGAAAAAGAAAGAAAGAAAGGAAGGAAGGAAGGAAGGAAGGAAGGAAGGAAGGAAGGAAGGAAGGAAGGAAAGGAAGGAAGGGAAGGAAGGAAAGGAAGGAAGGAAGGAAGGAAGGAAGGAAGGGAAGGAAGGAAGGAAAGAAAAAGAAAGAAGAAAGAAAGAAAGAAAGAAAGAAAGAAAAGAAAGAAAGAAAGAAAGAAAGAAAGAAAGAAAGGAAGGAAGGAAGGAAAGGAAGGAAGGAAGGAAGGAAGGAAGGAAAGGAAGGAAAGGAAGGAAGGAAAGAAAGAAAGAAAGAAAGGAAGGAAGGAAGGAAGGAAAGGAAGGAAGGAAGGAAGGAAAGAAAGAAAGAAAGAAAGAAAAGAAAGAAAGAAAGAAAGAAAGAAAGAAAGAAAAAAGAAAGAAAAGAAAGAAAGAAAGAAAGGAAGGAAGGAAAGGAAGGAAGGAAGGAAGGAAGGAAGGAAGGAAGGAAGGAAGGAAAGGAAGGAAAGGAAGGAAGGAAGGAAAGAAAGAAAGAAAGAAAGAAAGAAAGAAAGGAAGGAAGGAAGGAAGGAAGGAAGGAAAGGAAGGAAGGAAGGAAGGAAGGAAAGGAAGGAAAGAAAGAAAGAAAGAAAGAAAGAAAGAAAGAAAGAAAGAAAGAAAGAAAGAAAGAAAGAAAGAAAGAAAGAAAGGAGAACTTACACGTTAAAGTAAATATAAAAAAAATGTTGCATGGGCAACTAAATTAAATACGATTAGGTTGATGCATTCAAATTATGAATTAGAAATTATACACACATACATACATGAATTTTAAATATGAATAAATTATAAAAGTAAAAGTAAAAAGTTAACGCATACGAGTGAAGTTACTGTCGATGACTGACTTCAGCTCTTTACTCACACGCCGTTCATTTTCTTTCCATTGTATAAATAATAAAAATATAATTAATAAATGTCTGAGCTGGAGCAGAACAAATCTATGAAAGTTTGATAAACCGTTTTAAAAGAAATACTTCCCTAAAGTACATCCCAGATACATTTATTAAAAGCTAGAGTTCAACAGGATCTCATTCAAACACACACACACACACATGTCTGAGCAAACAGCTCTTTAGACAGTAACTCTCTGCACACAGAATGAAGCTGATGTGATAGTGTGCAGTGGATCTATAGAGAGAGAGGGAGCACGGCATTAGTCAGGACAGACGTTCCGCTGGAGTCGATGTCTGTAAAGCAGACCACAGACACATGATCATTCACATCCACAGGCTAGAGAGAGAGCGCTCGATATCTTCCACCGCTCCACTCTCACTCGCTCTTCTGTTTTCTGTGCAGTTTAATGGAATAAAACAATAAACAATGGAATAACAACAACAATAATAATAATACAGCTTATAATAGGACACACATTTGGCTTTATTTTATGCAAAATGTCATGTTTTATAAATAAATAAATGGGCCTAAAATGCTTTATTTTCTTTATGAAAATAATAACAATAATACTGCCAAAAACAGGCCTAAGGTGTAGCTTTATTTTATTTATAAATAAACAAATAAATAAATGCTTTATCTTTATGCAAATAATAATAATGATTAATAATAATAATAATAATGATAATACTGCCTAAAACAGGCCAAAGGTGTGGCATTATTTTCTTTATAAATAAATAAATGCTTTATCTTTATGAAAATAATGATAATTATTATTATTATTTTTATTATTAATAATAATAATACTGCCTAAAACAGGCCAAAGGTGTGGCATTATTTTCTTACTGCAGAAATTAAGCTTTTATAAATAAATAAATAAAATGCTTTATCTTTATAGAAACAATAATAATAACAATAATAATAATAATAAAACTAAAACAGGCCTAAGGTGTGGATGTATTTCGTTTAAGCCAAGTTTAAGGTATTATAAAAAAATAATAAAATGCTTTAAATATTTATGCAAATAATAATAATAATAATAACAATAATAACAATAATAATAATTTCCAAAACAGGCCTAAGGAGTGGCTTTATTTTCTTAAATGTTTCATAAATAAATAAATAACTAGGTAATAAGCCTAAAATGCAAATGATAATAATAATAATATTAATAATAATAAAAATAATGATACTGCCTAAAGCAGGTCTAAGGTGTGGCTTTGTTTTATTATCTATGCAAAATTGTATGTTTTCTAATAAATAAACAAATAAATAAATAGGCATAACATGCTTCATTATCTTTATGCAATTATTATTAATAATAATAATAACAGTCTATAAAACAGGCCTACGGTATGGCTTCATTTTCTTTATCCAACTTTTTTTTGCTTTTTTTAAATAAATAAATCTTAAAACATACATAAAATGCATTTTTTGTGCAAAAAAAAAAATCCTTAAAACATGCTTTTTTTGCTAGATTTTCTGGCCACAGAATGCTGCGATCAAGCGATCAGAATCAAGTATTTCAGAGAGATGTAAAATAAACAATCACGTCGCTCAGACACACACACAGGATCATGTGTGAGATCTCCATCACGTGCCGAGAGTGAGAGAGCGTCTGATCATTCCTGACAGACTGTGAAATGAGATCCGTGTCATTCATTTACCACTGACACTCGCAGCATGCTAACATCCCCAGACATTTCAGCTCAGGTCTGTTGGGTTTGCCTCAGTTTTCTTTGTGTTCACACTTATTACTTCACTCTAACAGAGCATCACAACTATTAGAAAAAGATCCGTCCACATATCAATGACTCTTCAATGTTCATACACTAACGGTGGATTTTCTGAGCTGAAATGACCTCATCAGATCCCGTCCCATGTATTTCAGAGGATACGGGAGCTTTGGTCGCAATCTTTAACCTCTGAGCAGATTGAGAGGGTTAAAAACCTGCGGACGTTGTCTAGTAACGCCTTTCATTGACAGCACTGAACAATGCGAAATGAACACATTTTCTATTCATTGTGATAATCATGTGGAAGTCCAATTCAGTAAAATCTTCCTCTTGTTTAACAGGATGCTTTGAGATGGAAACATGTTAGTAACATGCGTCATGTAATCAGAGTATTTAAAATATTGTAATTTTTTAAAGAAGTTTAATCAATAAATAGCGTATAACGTCTCTTTAATGTGTCGTGATAGATCGCTGTAGCTCCTCGTGAACCCATCATCTCTTCATACTAGTTCATTTATAGCATCAAATAAACATGAATGAACATCAGAAGGAATGTTGTTTCAAGCGCGGAAAGACGTGAGTACATACTATTTTTCAAGTTCAAGTTCACCAACCTTAATCTACTAACTCCCCTGACTGCTTTGTCTGACCAAATGGCAGATTCGGGGTTATGATTGGTCAGATCGCCTGTCAATCAAACTGCCAGTGAAGGGTCAAGCTTCACTTTCATTATGTTCACACTGCAGACAAACATTTGTCCATGTAATGTGAACAGAACAACAATTCTCAACTGAATTACATGTTTCTTTGTTGTTTTTAAAAGAAATTAATGGTTTTATTCAGCAAGGACACACTAAATTGATCAAAAGTGACAGGGAAGACATTTATAATGTCACAAAAGATTTCTGTTTCAAATAAATGGTATTCTTTTGAAATTTCTATATGGCGAATTGTAGTTTCCATAAAATATGAAACTATTTTCGATGTTTCTTGAGCATCAAATCATCATATTAGAATGATTTCAGAAGGATCATGTGACACTCAAGACTGGAGTAATAATGCTGAAAATTCAGGTGAGATTACATTTTTTTAGCAAATAAATTTGGTAAATATTAGGGGTGTGACGCAAGATTAAAATGTGTCGAGATTTCTCATCGAGGTGAAAAGCTGTGATATTGCCAGCATGAGGATGAAATTAGTATAGAATACACCGCTACATTTACATTACTCCTCCACTGTCGTTTTGCTTTTTATAGATATAAAAACCATTTAATTCAGTTGGATAACGATCGCTTCAATCCCATCCAGCTCATCCAAAATGAGTCGTACATAGTGCAGCAGGAATCAGAGTTCACTGATCACGTGACGAGAGTAAGTTACGAGATGACTGACGAGACCATGGCGGAGGATTTGTTGCACAACAGAGCCTAAGCATCTGATACGTTTCTTATCGAAAGAGAAAGTAAAACGCGATTTCAATACCCTGTCACCCAGAAAAATTTGGTCTTTATTTGCACTTATTGTTTGCACTTAATAAGACCAAGAGAAAACTGTTATTCAGTTTCATTAATAGTGTTTTTATTTCTATGATGAATTTGTGGAAAGTTAGGAAGCCAAAAGTTGTAGAAGCTCATAAATCATGTACAGAAAGGTCTGAAGAGACTCCAATGAAATAATACAGGAGAAAAGACAGTCAGCTGAGTTTGTGCCAAAACCTTTTACAGTGCTTGAGTTTTGTTGTCTTTACTCCGAAAGTAGGACTGAAATGACATTCATTACAAGATGATTAGTTAAATCTAAATACTATTTTTCTTGTCAAGTATTTCATCTTTGAGGATTTATTAAAAATAATATCATCTCGTCTCGTCACACTCCTGATAAACCCAAAATTGTGGCCAGTGAAAATCCTGAGTGGCTAGTCCATCCTATCCTCATATTCTATCCTAATTTTTGACATCGATACAATGGGAAAGAAAACTGCCATATACATATTTTTAATATTATCTAACAATCATGCAGCAGGTATATTAAACTGCTGTCACTTTAAGAACTCATGCACAGATCCATTATACTGTTACACGCGTTTTCTTTCTCAACTGTTTACATTCACTTAAAACATGTGTTTACTTGAACACTCGCCAAGATCGGCATTTTGATATACATCTTGTGTGTATTTTACTGTTTAAACACTGAAAAATAACTCAATTTAGTACACTTTAGGTGCAAGAACAAAATATGCGGGAATGAGTAAAATTATGCGCAATCCTACGCTGAAATTCAAGCCCTGTAACACCAAACATATTCATCCGGAGCAAATGAAGCCAGTGAGTGAGGGGAGACGGGTTGGTGTTATTGTGTGTTATTACAATATCTATATGTGCAGAAAAAAAAACTATATTTTTGACACTACATTGCACTTAGTTTATTGTTTCAGATCCCTACAATTGAAAAATGTATATATTATATATATAAAATTCAACACGGTTACTAGTAGGAGTGACTGCGTTACACACACAAATGTAAAGCCCTGTATTCTATATCTATATATAAACCTTATATTGTGTGTGTGTGTGTGTACATATATATATATATATATATATGTAGGAAATGCATTACACAATGGCGATTTTGTGCTATTAAAGGATAGATATATTTACAAGTGATAAACATAATGCAATTAGTTTCTTTTACAGCTTCAAAAGTATTAAACTCAGATACAGCATCACATCATCTTCAGTAGTGAGATCTCCAGAGAATAACCCGACCGTCTCTCATCTCCCGTTATCGCTTTGTATTTGCTTTAAACGAGCGAGCGGCTCTTCAAAGAAATAATCAAACTGAAGTTCACGCTTATTGTTGATATGAACCTCATGAGTGATTTTCTGGAGCTGTATTTTTACACGCGGCATCATAAATCACAGCTGATTCATGGTGGAGGTATGCAGACAGCTAACAGTAAATCAAAAGCCATCTGCCTGGAGGACGGCGATCGCACCCACGGCACCCAGTCATCTGTCATGTCACCGGTGCCGCCCATTTACATTTATTTACATTTAGCGCACAGCGCCTCATTACGCACAGGAAGTGAAGAGGGAAACGGCGTGAGGAGAGAACACAAATACTCATTTGATACACAAAAACTTTTGAAGGAGAAAACAGGCGGGATGCCAGAAACTTCAACTTAATTCCTGAAGAAGCGACGGCGGATCGATCAGGAATCATGGGTAAGCCTGAAACGGTCACCTGAGGGGCTTTCTTTTATGGCTACTGATGCTTTCTTTTCCTTCAAGCAAATACTGACAGTTTTTTTGTTTGTTTTTACTATAATTAATTATTTTAATATTTTGTTATATTATTGATTGATTTTATAATTTTATAGTTTATTATTATTTTTTATTTTTTTCATTTTGTTGTTTGTAGTTTTTATTGGTTTTTAAAAGTTTTTTATTTGTTTCAAAATACATTAATATTTTGAATTTGTTTTTTTACTGTTCAAATGAGAAAAATGGCCCATTTTATATTACATTTTATTTTATTTTTACTTTAATTTTCTCCAGTTAACATTTTATTATGCTTTTTTGTTTTTATGTGTTTTTTGTTATATATATATATAGTTTATTATAGTTTTAGTTGTTTTAGAACTTCAAGATAAACTAATAAACTAAAGGAAAATGAGAAATGTTGCCTTTTATATTTATTTCATTTTATATTTACATTATATTTATCACATTTTATTTTATTTTTTGGCTTTTGGTTTTGTTTTTTATGACGCCCTGGCGTAGGTTGATGACTCAGGATGTCTCATGTCAGAGGCGCGACTCGAGCGAAGACCTCACGTCAAACACATTGTCTTTCCTCAGATCTTCAGCTGCCGATAGACCAGCCGATGTGACGGTTATGGGCATGTACTTGGCTCTTTTAATATTCACAAAGTCGCTCAGCCATCAGTTATTGCCTAGAATAGATCTAAAATTTTAAAGACATTGACAAACTCACTCAATAGACACTTTTTCAAGCATCTCGTTGTAGTCGGCTGATACTCTACAGTTAAACAACAGCTGCTCAATACTGTTTTACATACATTAACATGTTTAATTTTAAAACAGAGTGAGAAAAATCACTTTTTAATCACGTTTGATCTGACAAACTGTAGCTATCAGAACTTCAAAACTTCCTCTCCAGTTCATTAACACTTAAACTAAACTGCTGAATCATCATTATGACACATCTTAACATATGACCATCCACATTAAAATATCAACACTTATGTGCTGTTTGACCTACAGTGTGAGCAACAGCAATACACTGACATTAGACAATCACAAAATAGATCATTTAACTCTTAAAGGTACAGTATCAGAAAGAGTGGAAACATGTCAAGAAAATCTGCATTATCAAGCCTCAGGTCAGCTTGATAAAAAAATCAGCAACACTTGAAGCGGACACAAAGGTGGATCGATTACACACACACACACACACACACACACACATACTCTCTCTCTCTCTCTCGTCAGAGCTACAGTCATGTTTGAGGTTTGCAGCAGATGCTGCTCAATCACAATGTCCCATTCCTTTAGATATAACACTATAAACCACTGAAGACAGAGAACATCTGAGCTTACACACACACGCGCACGCGCACACACACACACACACACACACAATTGGTGTGCAAGTTAAACAGTTTTGGCAGAGGATCCCCAAATCCAGGTGTGAAAAACTTGTTGCATCTTTCCTGAAAAGACTCATGGCTGTAATAGATCGAAAGGGTGCTTCTGCTAAATACTGAGCCAAGGGTCTGAATACTTAGGACCTTGTGATATTTCATTTTTTCTTTTTTAATAAATCTGCAAAAATGTCAAGAATTCTGTGTTTTTCTTTCAATATAGGGTGCTGTGTGTACATTAATGAGGGAAAAAAATTAACTTAAATTATTTTAGCAAATGGCTGCAATATAACAAAAAATGAAAAATTTAATTTAATTTAGTTTGAATACTTTCCGTACCCACTGTATATATATATATATATATATATATATATATATATATATATATAGTCTGTAATTTTAATCTTGATTTGAGGATTATTTATCATTTCATATATAAACAAATAAATAAATAAATTAAATTAATTAATTAATTAATTAATTCTTGCAGTGTTTCAGGTATATGTTCAAAATATACAAAATTTAATAATATTAAAAATAATAATAAAACCAGTCAAAAGTAGATCAAAATGAAAATACTTTAAATTTTAAAAATTGAAATGTTGTACTTAAAAGCTTCAAAAAAAAGATTACGTAAACAATACTTAATGTTCCAAGTACATAATAAAAATAAAAATAAAGTATTCATGTTTCTTGGTATAGTGCTTTTCACAACACATATTTGTAACACAGTTCGTAAGAAGAAAGGTGAAGAAGGAGGCGGGAACCGGCGAACGTTAGACATAACTTTAATAAACTCAAAATAAACAAACAACAAAACGAAAGTAAAATGGCGGCAGTAACTCACAGCTACTAAGCAAAATAAAACTCAACATAAAATCCAGGCCTGGTCCTCTCTCGTCCTTCACTGTCATCGTTTCTCCTTCATGCTTCCGGAGCTCCTCCGTGAGAGATACGAGACCGGTGCAGCGTGCAGCTGATGCTCATTATCAATCGCATCACTGGCCTCGCGCATTCCTTCACGGCTCTCGCCTGCCCTGCTCGTCACATTCCCCCATCGCCCCTCACAGGCCGGGGGCTACTCCCGAGAATGCGCTCTAACCCCCCCCTCTCGGCGGTCGCAACACCTGGGGGTAAGGACAGACGAGATGAGAGAAAAGGATACGGAAGCACAAAGAGCGACAACGACGAGAGAGGGGAGAGAGGGAAAAAAAAAATTCTTGGTCCGGTTCCCGGACACACTGCCGCTCGGTCCTCAGCCAGCCAAGAGGCTCTTCCTCGCGGTGCCATGCAATGGCACTGGACGCTCGGTGGACGGTTCGATCCGCCTCCACCCCTGCCCCCTGGTGGCCAGCGATGGCTTCTCCGAATGAGGGAAGCCGGCGGCGACTCCTCCGCTCCCTCTTGGACGGCAGCCATCCCCACCTCATCCCAGGAGTAGCAGCGAGCACTCCGTCCCATCGGTTGCTCCAGCACCACCGTTTCGGGCAGCCACTCGCGGTCTTCACTCTCCCGCGCTGCCCGACCTCCTCAGCACCGCAATCCCCCTCAGCCGCAAGGGCTCGTCAACAGCATGTCCCTCCTTCCTCCCGGGTTTTGGCACCAATGTAACACAGTTCGTACGAACGGGAAGATGGAGGCGAGAACCAGCGAACATTCAGCGTAACTTTAATATAAAAAAACAAACAACAAAACGAAAGTAAAAGGGCGGCAGTTCCTCACGGCTTCCGGAGCTCCTCCGTGAGAGATACGAGACCGGTGCAGCGCGCAGCTGACGCTCATTATCAATGGCGTCACCGGCCTCGCGCCGTTCCCTCACGGCTCTCGCCCACCCTTCTCATCACAATATTGCTTCAAAGCAGCTTTACAGAAAATACTGCTGCAAGATACTGTTCTGTAAACAGATTAGGCCCCATTTAAGACACTCACAAACTTAAACATGAAATTGCTTTAATGCGTATGTTTTGGAAATAATGGAACAAATACACAAATGTGCAGACAAGGACTTGATGCCCTGAATGCACACACTGTATAAACACTAGCACTGCTATTTTATTTCAGTATCAACTTAGCGGCAAACACGGGCACTACTGACATCTTTACACATGTGTATATTATTTCCAGAACACGTATGAATGTGATTCACGTGGAATCTCCTGACAATTCATCTCTGAAGAGCACAAACAAACATCTTCATGCGGTAAACTTCCATCACACACGCTCTCCTCTCAGGAAAAGCTGACTGCACTATTTCGCTGTGTGGTGGAAAGTAGCCGATGTCAAAGTGATGAATGTGCGATGAGAACAAGAGCAAGAAAACACGACTCGCACTCCAGAAGCGCACACAAACAACAACACAACTGTGTGCGAACCCTCTAAAACTCTGACGCGGTTGTAAATGCGAGTTTGCTTTCTATCAGAGCCGTTGTGGATGTAACCGTGAGGTCACGATTAACTAGTATTTACCATCTGTGAGCCTCATCTGCCCTATTTCCTTCCTCTCAGTGGAGCGGAGGTTATTTATATCACCTGACACAGGTAATCGCCTGTTGATCGCTGACAACCCTCGTCCCTCAGGAAGAGCTGTGTTAAAAACAGACGGCGAGAGACTCGTTCTGTTATCTCACTCACCGGGGAGAAGCTTTTTCAGTCGCTCTTGTACGTCACATCACTTGAGAGTCGGAAAATGAATGATGCTTCAGAGATTCAAATCAAGCATTGTGCATTAAATCAAAGATTTCACTGAAGGCATGCAGTCAGAATAACTAGTCCTGTGCAGACAGGAATACGCAAGATGAGTTTTGAGGGTCTCAAACTAACTGAAAGCACAACTAGACCTGTTTTCGACAGATGCTCACTGTACATCACAATGTGCTGCAGGAAAAGTTGCCTTTTTCCAAACTAATTATGATCCTCATTGGTTTTATTCTCCATTACTCACTTAAAAGTGCCACTATAGATTCCTAGTTTTGTTTTGGAGGTTTCCAAAAACAGGTTTACATGCATTAAGATTATTATGCATTAAAAAAAAAAAACGCTTTCATTTATCTCATAATTTGCACTGCGCTAGTGTTGTCAAACGTACCGACTTGGTACCGAAGTAGACTAGTAGCGGTAGACTAATCACAACAGACTGGGCCATCTGGCCAATCAGAGCAGAGCAGACTCGCGGAAAGGAGGGACTTAGAGCGATTTATTCATCTTACGAGTAGTTGGAGAATCACTGGAAAATGTGATGCTTTGAGCGTTGTTCGTAATTTTACGCGGATTCGTAAACACCTCTGATTGGCCATTGTGTATGCTCATCCGATATGTCTGTGATTGGCTACAATGATCAACGCTTCAAAAACATGACAATGGTGGCCCACATGTGCAGAAGTATTTCAGTAAGACAGTAATAACATGAGTTAGTCGGTTAGCTGGAGACCTAGCACAATATAAAACACAAAACTATGTATTTTGAACACCTGGCAGAAATGATATCCATCAAAAATTATTCATACTTACAGGTTGTAATTCTGAGGAGCAAGTTGGTCCAAATAAAGAGGGCACTGTCCCATCTTTAAAGTCCCAGTGAACCGGAAGTTGCAACCGACTTTTAACTGTTGTGATTTATTTCCAAGTGAAACAGAATATTGAATAGAGGGCAGGGTTTTTATTTTAGCGCACTTCCTCTCCATCCCTCGCTCATAGCAGACTAACAGTTGGAGGGGAGTGATTAAGGATATTCAACCCAAGTCATCAAACTGACATCATCAGAGAAGGAACGCCATTGCGGAGCGGAAGCAAATTGTTAGATTTTGATTAAAGATTACCACGACAATTCAATTTTTTCTGTGTATTAGCTTGCAAAGATTAATTGTTCACCATAAGACTAGTAATGTGTGCTAACAAGCTTAATAGGGTCAATCATGACTACTTTAATGTAAATCCCATTTAGACCTAACAGAGATTTGGGAAGTAATTGTGAAAATGTTCTTCTGCTGTTGTATCGCTGTAGTAATTCAACAAATCCTCATCCTTTGGATGTGTTTAAGAAGAGAATTTGCTTTTGCCGAGCAGAAAACAGTGTCTTCTCGATATGTACACAACACGAGCAGCTAGGTTCAGTGTTTGAAGGCGGGTCAAGTTGTTCGTAGGGCGGGTGGGTATGCGGGCATTAGGGAAATGTGTTACCCAGTGACATGTAGCCGTCACAGAAGTAGGATTTGAATTCCTGGCGACTCATTTAAGCTGTTCACATTCTTTCTTTTGAGAGACAATAACCTTACTTATTCACTTTTAACTTAACAACTTACACACTTACATAACACATTGCATGAAAGGTACGGGTATGACAAGATCTGGTGCCATGAGATCTCGCGAGATTAAAATTTGACTTTGAGGTGAAAAGCGGTCTCGAGATATTGACATGACGGAGTGTGAGGGTGAAACTAGGATAGAATATGCAGAGTCGTACGTAGAGCAGCAGAAATCAAACTTCACTGATCACATGACAAGAGTAAGTGACGAGATGACTGACGAGACCATGGCGGAAGATTCGTTGCAAAACAGAGCCAAACGCGATTTCAATACCCTGCATTATGAAAGCGGCTCCCTGATTCATGCAAATATCTGGGCTGGGCTGTGTAGTTGTAACAATCTCTCAGCTCTGTACCATAATGAAAAAAAAATTGGTCTCTGTTTGCACTTTGAATACTGAGAGAGTACTTCAGTGATGGTTGCACACTTGCACTTGCTGTTTGCGCTTAATAAGACTAAGAGAAAACTGTTATTCATTTTTATTAATATTGTTTTTATTTCTATGATCAATTTGTGGTAAGGAGTTCAGTTAGGAGGCCAAAAGTTGTGGAAGCTCATAAATCATGCCCAGTAAGGTCTGAAGAGACGCCAATGAAATCATACAGGAGAAAAGGCAGTCAGAGTTTGTGGCAAAACCTTTTACAATTGCGCATATGATAATTCATCCTCAGAAAGTAGCTCTGAAAATAATTAAAAAAAATAAAGTAGAATCCCTAATGAAAGATATTATTAAAAAAAAAGCAGGATTTTAAATAGATTCTTTTTTTAAGTTTATCTTCTAGTAGCTTTTAGTAGTAAAAGTAGACTGCCAAAAAACTTGTGCATGTCAAAATCTTAATAAATAAACAATAGTAGTCAGACTTGGTAAAAGTTTTCAAGAGGACGGACACTTTGACCTTGGTGGCCTTAAAATGATCCGCCGGACCTCAGAGATCTTTTCTCTCCTGCTTTCAGGAGAAAACTTTCCGTAATGAGATGGGAACAATCTGCCGACGCTCCGGCTGCCATGTTGTGTTTAATGGTATCACAGATTGTGCAAGCGAAGCGTTACTCTACAACAATGATGCTGACACAGACAGACAGATGCCAAACGCTGATGGTTACGAGCCTCTCGCTCGACGCGCGCAGATAAAAACACACC
>CM074277.1:32267173-32384673 GCA_037194245.1 Opsariichthys bidens | reverse complement strand
AGAAAGTGACTGATGGAGAACGAGCACATACAGGAATCCATTTAAAAAAAAACAGCATGATTCAAGATGCAAAAGCAGCACATATTAAAGCAGCTCAGAGCTTATTACATGTTCGCTTTCACACAGAAACCAATTTACTTTCCATTGATCGTTTTTCAGGCAATTAAATTTCCATCGACACTAAAGTGAGAGAGAGCTTGGGTCAGCGGTGCTTTCGACGCTTCAGACGTCCAAGCGTTTCAGCGCTGCTTCCGGATAACAAATAACTCTCTGCGCATGAAAAAGTCCCCCAGCCTCAGATTATGTATCCGTCTTTATTTCCGATATTAGCTCTTTCTTTCTGCAAACTTGGCTGATTTTCTAAATTGCGTGTTATCGACTGATCCAGCAGCTCCTCAGGCAGGGCCTGCGGGGCGGCATGTGGACTCGAGCCAGCGCTTGTAACCATTAGTCTGTTCAAAGTCCCGGGCACGGATCCACCGCGGCCCTTACCGTAGGCTCGGTAACACTGCAAACGGAAACCCAGATACCCCAGATCCACAGGCCGGAGCCCGGCTCAAAGATGTGACCGATCAGAGTCGGTCAAGGTCAGACGGGCGCAGCGGGACACATGCACGAGTACAACCACAGTTGAAACGACCCGAGCTGCTCCTGAGGATTGACGCTATCGGGGTATCCATTTCCTCATGAGTCCAGGGGAAAAGCCGATCCTCACGTTTCACATTTAGAGCGCTTGAACAAACCCAGTAAAGTTACCCAGAGGAAGATCCTCGCACTTAATGGAGGACTCATTTACGTATCAACTTGAGACATAAAAATAAACTCAAGCGAGTCACGGTGTCGTACAGTAAAATGAATGTGAATTTGCAGGTCGGATCATTTGCTTTTGGGAGGATCTGATGAGAATGTTTTGATATGACATAATATTTACATGCAATTTTGTACATTTGCATACACATTGAAACACACAATGTAAATGACAGCCTCTGAAATAAAAATAATCACATATGCAACTGATAAAACATAAAAAATCTGTTTAAATATAAATACATTTGTCTAGTTATATTTTCCTATTATATCAGTATTTTTAGCCCCAATCATAAATTTAATATTATATATTTTAAAAGACTTCACACAGAACATATTATATACATTTATATAAATTATATAAATATAGAAAGTTAATTTGTGTAAAAAATAAATGTGATAGCACTGAATATATTTAATGAATTGCACATTTGTAATTATGCTCATATTTGCTCTTGTGATATCGCTTAAAGGGGACCTATAATGCCTCTAAAGTGTAATGCAAGTCTCTGGTGTCTCAAGAATGTGTCTGTGAAGTTTCAGCTCAAAATACCCCAAAGATCATTTATTATACCTTGTTAAAATTGCCCCATACACTGTTTTTGTGTGTCCCTTTAAACGCAAATGAGCTGCTGCTCCCGCCCCCTTTCCAGAAGAGGGTGGAGCATTAACAGCTCACATTGTTCAAACCAGAGTCGGACACTGATGGAGAGTGATGAAGAACTCAGGAAGAAGTTACATCTTTTAGAATGAAACTGGACGTTTCTGAACAGTTAGAGGATAAATTTATGTAGTGCTGTGGAGTTGATTCAACTCATCGACTACCATGTCCCGTCATTAGGGCTGCACGATATGAAACATAACATTGAACTTGAAAATAATTATATATTAAACATGATTCTTAGTCAGATTATGAAATCGCAAAGGTTATTTCTGAGATTATTTTTTTATGCGCAGCTTGTCAGTGAAGTACGACTCCAAATGCTAATCCCTCTGAAAGCACTGAGTTTGAGTCGCTTATAATGTACATTTGAAAAAGCAACACGCGTCAAACATCTTTCCAGATATGAGAAGCATTTATTAACATTTTGTCCAACAAAAGACAACATTTAATAACATGTTTTAACTCACTTCATAACGACAGTTGAGCATCCTTCTGAGAGATAATGTGGCTTCTTACACAGAATAAGGCAGTTGTGTGTTTATTAGTCATGTTTAACCAATCAAAGCGTTTCAATCTTGTTTATTCAGCAACAGCAATTTGACACAAGTTATCTTCTTCTGCTGCAGGACATATTTTGCGATTCTGCGCAAGAGCGCCCTCTGGCTTTCAGATGAAGAGTTTACTACTGATCACAGAGCCGTACTGCTCTGACAAGCTGCGCAATAAATAATCGCAGCCTTTTGCAAGTCGCGATAAATAGCCATCATGTTAATGTTTTGTGCAAATCCAGCGTTGAATTGATCCTCGTTTGTGAAGCGTAAAATGACGGCATCAACAACACTCTACTGTAACAACTCTTCCTCTTCTCTAAAGCAGCCCAACATGGCCTCATTCCCTTTGTTGTGTGTTCTCGGGGGCGGGGTTTATGTAAATTTCAGGGTTAGTGACGTCACCAACCCAGGAAGGAACTTGTTGTAGTCCCTATCAGCCATTTGTTGTAGTCCTTAAACAGCAAGTTCTGTAAAAAAAAAATCTTCCTTTCCATCGAACTTAGAGCATCGTAACTGTGCAGATATTGTTTATGCTCAAACAACACTCACTAAAGTTAAAAAAGTGAAATCATAACCAACCACTGTTTTAATTATATCATGGTATCATGTAAAAAAAAAAACAATATCTCATACAGGTACTGAGTTTTGTGGGCATTTGTATTCATTTTGGTGACATTTCTGACAGTCCGGTGTTGATTTATGACCTAGCACACCAGTACCAAAAGAAATCAAATTAGGAATAAGTTATTGATTTCAGGAGCAGGAAGTTTTACATTCAATCACATTAGCAAATAAAACAGACAATGCACGGGCAGTTTAGTGCTATCCCCGCAGCTGTGGCCTTGACCTGAGTCCTCTCCGTCTGAGACCAAGTGAGATCGAGACGAGACCAGAAATGGTCCACAACACTACCTGAGACTTAAGCAAAACAACCGCAGAGAGGAAATTAGACAAGCAGATATCACTTACATTTAGCAAATACTTTAATCCAATTAGACTTACAAAAAAGCAAACTGTGAAAGAGCCAACAATATGCAGAACGTCCAATGCAGTTTTTCCACACACCGTTTCTGATGTTTACCAGGTGTTTACACGCCTCGAGTGGAGGACTTTCAACTTTAACCGCGGCGGATTTTGACAAATGCCTCTCAACCCCTCGCGCTCTTCAGACAAATGTAACGCTTAAACTCAAACGCTTAATTTCCGCCTCTGTTGACTGCGGGCAGCGGCCATTAATCAGCGTGGCGTTTGGGGCGCGGCGCTTGAGCCTGCTAACAGCCAGATGCTGGCGGCTGTCGGCTCAATCCATCAGCCGTGATTGGAGAACGAAAAGGTTCAGGAGTTTTGAGTCGCGCCACGTCGAGAGACTAATTGCCCGCCGCGGTGGGCGTCGAGGTGTTTTACCGAGACACCAACCCTCTGCTTTGCATTCTGGGTATTATTCAAAAACGCCTCGACATCAGATGACAGATTGTGGAGGCCAAGCTCCGCCCCTTTCTACAAAGGAGGGGCTTAGAGTGAAGTAATGCAAGGTTTGAAACGCAATTTTGATTGTGCGTTGATGTTCGCGATCATTGCGAGCAAGACGCAATCAAAATTGACTATTCGTCACCTCTGAAACGATTTCCTTGTCAAACAATGTCATCAAGGCTGCTTAAATCTTAACCAATGGGTGGCTCCGCTGTTTCTCTTGTACGAAACACCAACACCATCCAAAATGTCCCAACAGGACTCTGAAATGTTACAATACAGACAGGTTGCAAATGATGTTTTATGGTGATTTAACCCCATGATTTTCAGGGAAACTGGTCGAGTGATTCATTAAAGCAAGTCAATTAGGATAAAAGCATCTGCTAAATGATCGCTCACTGCGTTAGCAATTAAGGAGCTCGATTTGCATGGCTCCATTACTGTCCAATCAAATTGCGTGCTCTGTTGAAATGCATTCGGATTGGCTCATTCTTGTCTTGATCTCACCAGCAATGAAAAAGCAAAATGTGCCTTTAAATTGTGCTTGCGAGGCATTTGAGCTAAAAATGCAGAACTTTTAGCCACAAAACTGCCATTTTTTGTCAACGACGTTCGCTTTCAGTGTGAACGATGATTTTGTGACCATTCTGGAGAACATGAAACATCTGTCTGAAGCATTATCATACTCTGAGTTCTGCTGTTTTAAACCTCGCTCCTGATTGTGCATTAACTCAATTAGCCATTAGTTTGAGCATGTGCAGAAGGGATCCAGCAGGGGGCGCTGCTGAGTTTGAGAAACAAGCCCGTAACAGAAGAAAAACTTTGCAAAGAACACCCTAGAAAACCTGAGAACTGCAGTAATGATGCTTTGCATGTGCAAATACCATTTACATGTATTTTGGTCTTCTACATTGAATAGAATAGAGGTTCAGAGAGAGCTGATGCACTAGCAGGACTGCGGTCTGTTTGCATTGGTGTGTGTGGCACGTCAAGTGCTGGCTGCTTGTTACCGGTCACCTCCGTCTGTAGCGGGTCGCGAGGTCAGCGTGTAGCGGGTCACAGTGAACATGATCCGTAGCACAGAGTGACCAGAGTGCACTGATGAATACTGCCGCCGCTCATGTTTACGAGCTTCAACTCTGGTCGCGGTCCGTGCCAGGCATACAAACACACATCGACTGCCACGCGACTCACAGTCACTGAACAGTGCAAGCTTCCCCAGATGGGTGGCATAGTCAGACGCTACATGCAAACGTACTGTATATGAGCAACGTCACACGAGTAGCCTGTTTATCAGCATGGCTATGATTCATCCATAGACACGAGGCCACAGGCCACAGCCGTGCTGATATACAGCCATATTGCATGGTTACGAGTGTGATATTGCATTTATACAACAGATTGGCCGCACGGGTGTGTAAATAAATAAGGAATAACAACAGTGTCTTTAAAACCCACTTCCTTCTGCCATGGATTCAAATCTCAAGTTGCCTCTGTTTTCTAAATAATAATTCTTAAATAATAGTAATTCTAAAATGTCACTTTAGAGCTGGTACCGAAGGAAAGTTCTCCATTGAATCTCATTGTATTTTGTACAGTATTATTGAGAGAGAGAGATTGCCTGAGTCTGATATGACATTCATTCTTCAGGTCGATGTCCATAATATTATATGCATAATAAAAATCCATTTTAATGTCAGCTGAGGAAAGTGATCCTTTCACTTGTCCGTTTTAAAGTTTTTTACAAAAGTCACTTTCAATTTAAAAGTCTCTTGCGACTCAGTGACTCATTCACTCGTAAAGTTTGTCGCCATCTAATGGTGTATTAATGTAACTTTCACTTTTCACCCTTTTCAAAACCAAATGCAAAATAATATTTCTATAAAATAATATTTATTGAACAACAATATTTAAATTAGTAACAATAGCCATTATAAATGTCAATAGGATATAAAGACAACAATTCAGTCAAACGTACAAAAGCAGTGCTCTATAGTTAAATATAGACTTAATATTAAATTATTAAATTTAACATAGCCCAATTCATTTTGCTCGAGAACAAGTAATAGATTGATAAGACCAAAGATTGCCTGTTTTATGTACCCAAAATGAATTATAGCTCATGTTTAACCACTATAAGAACCAGCGGAAAATCCCCAAAACACTGGCCAAGATGAAGCTGTTCTCGGTGGGTACACGAGCACCGAACAACAGCCTGGAGCTCGCATCTCTGAAAACGTCTAAACAAATTGTAAAATATCCGCTATGATTAAATATGAGTCACATATTTCAGGTCTAAACAACTACATTTTCGCCTAAAAACTCCAGTTTGTAGTACAAAAAGTGTAGTATTTGTTAAAACCCACGGTGGACTTTCTCAGCCGCTTCAAGCGGAGTGATGCAAACGGTGAGAAGGTAGGAGTGCTGTTATCACTAGAATAGCCAATCATTATATCAAGTCTATCAATTAATTGTATGTCATTTAAATGACCAACTCTAACTTTGTTCAAGGGAAAATTCTTGGTTGCCCCTTAACGTCCATTGTACAAATTTGGGTCATGAAACTGCACATGCCTACAGCTAAAGCAAGCGTAGTGCATCTCATAAAGATTACATATGAATGCATGAGAGGGCAGAGAGCCAGACAGGAAGTTCGTCTGTCACATTTGGAGCACTTAGATGCAATAATCGCTCCATCACTGAGAACATGAAACCATGATGAATTTAGTTTCATTCTGAAGCGTGTAAATGGTACAGAGGCTGAACCCGGGTGACAGAAATCTACTCAAAGTGCAAACGCCACAGACGTGCAGACGCTAATCCATCCGCTCGCGCTCAACGGCCTGACATCAACCACAGAATGAGAAGTGGGATGATGGCAACAGGGTAGAGAAGTCTAGTCCCGCCGGCTGACCAGCTAAACTAGTTTCACATCAGCTCAGATGCCTTCAGACAGACAATTTTTTTAATTGGGAAGATCATAACTTGTGATACGACTGCAGGACTCACTGCAACATAAAAGACTCTTATTTCAAAAAGCGAGAGCTTTTTCCTTTAGAGTTTGACGGGACAGAATATGATTTTAAACTTTCTCTCCAAAACTATTACTGAAGTGCAACCAACAGCCGGTTTGATTCTAACAGTCAGAGAAAAATCTTTGAAACAAGACGTGTACTTGAGAAGCAACACTGCATAACATCTTAAGGCTTGTTTTCAGGGAAACCATCTTTAATATCAGTGTATTTTGTCTTTTTTTTTGCTGTAAATCCCAACAAGTTAAATTAACTCATATCATTTGAGAAAATGCCTTGCATAATTTAAGTTTAAAAAACAATATTTATGAGTATAGTGAAATTAATTTGTGTGAATCCACTAAAAAAGATTATTTCTTAACATAAATTAATCTGTATAACTAAAACGGATTAGATGACTTCAGAATTAAAAATTACTGAAAATTTATATCATCCAAGATGTCCATGTCTTTCTCTCTTCAGTCGACAAGAAAAGGTTTTTGAGGAAAACATTCCAGGATTTTTCTGCATATAGTGGATTTCAATGGGGTTCAACAGGTTGAAGGTCCAAATGTGCAGCTTCAAAGGCTCTACATGATCCCAGATGAGGAATAAGAGTCTTATCTAGAAAAATGATTGGTCATTTTCTAAAAAAAAACTAAAATAAAAATGCATACAATTTTTTACCACAAATGCTCATCTTGCACTGCTCTGTGATGTGGCAGGCATTACATAATCACGTTGGAAAGGTCACATGTGACGTATACGTATTCCGACCCAGTGTTTACAAAGTGAACGTGAAAACACAAAGTCAAACGCCATTTACAAAAAATAAGGTAAAACAACAATGTCGGATGATTTTGAAGTTGGAGGAGAAAATGAGATGGAGTTTTTCGCCGTACCGCGTATTTCCGCCTACGTCACCCGTGACCTTTCCAATGTGATTACAGCGCAGAGCAGTGCAAAATGAGCGTTTGTGGTTAATTTCTTTCTTTTTTTTTTAGAAAATGACAGATCATTTCAGTAGTTAAGACACTAATTCCTCGTCTGGGATCATGTAGAGCCCATTGAAGCTGCACTGAAACTGACATTTGGACCTTCAACCCATTAAATAGTGAATTGTGAACAAGTTGATCACATTGCTCATTTAGAGGCCTTTGAAATTTGCATATCAAATACGATAAAGCAAACGTTATAGGGTTAAAGTCAGTATGAGATACAGTTGCGATTGTACGAACAAGAGCAAATGTAGGGCGGAGCTTGATTTTGTCTGTGGAGAATTGATTGGATGGTTGTGGTTTGCTATTGGTGGATCTCATGTGAGTGACAGGCTGCCCCGCCCTCATCATCAGATAAGAAAAGAGCTGAGTTATTCTGATTCAAGATACACATGAATTAAAAAAACACATGAATTAAAAAAAAACTCATTCATTTTAAATCATTTTAAAAAAAATACTCCAATATTCAATAAAAAATAAAAATCTAAAAAATAAAACTACAATCCGCTGTAACTCATTCAGTTTGATTTATGCTGAATATAAACAGTTATTGAGTTCACAACAACAAGTGAACCGCTTGCAATTAGTAAATTGTGCTATCAGGTTTTACAGTGAAAAAATCTGCCGGTGCCGTAAGACAAAATACATTTGTATTCAAGACACAATTTATGAAAACGAGTCTAAATATCTGATGCGGTGTTTCTGCTCATGTAAATTGGTCTTGTTTAAAGGATTTTTCATATTTTTTATTGGAAAACTAGTGAGTAAAAAGAGACTAATTAAAAAAAATAGTATTTTTTTGAGTAGGAGTTAAATGATCATGAGAAACCAAATGATTGTTTTTATAAGTGGACATGAGAACAGAACAAACCGTCAGACTGCAGAATGAATAAATGAACGTGTGAGTGACTCATAGGAGAGTGTGTGTGTGTGTGTGTGTGTGTATACATGAGAAACACCATCAGGGGTTTCCCTCTCCTCCATCGCTCGGACTTCTCTAAATTAAAACAGAGTGAGCGAGAGAAAGCTTTGGGCTGAATGAGAAATCTCTCTCTGTGTTGCAGTGGCTCTGAGAGAAGCAGCAGATTTATGGGGCCCTCTAATGGCTCAAGAGAAAAACCCTCCGTCAGCTAGTCTCTCCGTCCACTCCTCCTCCACACCGACTGAGACGGACAAGGAGTGTGGAGAGCTTAATCCGTGGGTCTGGACATTGAATCTGTGGAGTTTGTAACATTTTTTGTGCTGATTTAAGGGGGTAAATATGGCTAATTCAGATCAAATAATAATAATTAAAAAAAATAGAGCTGAAAACAATCATATCAGCCAACACTAAAAACTTTAAATTAATAAATCACTACTGTAAATAAACTAGTGTACTTCTACAAGTGAACAAAATTAACTTTAATCATATCCTTTAAATAAATAAATTATGCTACTCTACATCTACAAGTGAACTTTTTAAAAAATAATTAACAACATTAATAAATAAACTTAGACAGAGATAGACACACAGATGGATAGATAGATAGACGGATAGATAGATAGATAGATAGATAGATAGATAGATAGATAGATAGATAGATAGATAGATAGATAGATAGATAGATAGATAGATAGATAGATAGATAGATAGATAGATAGATAGATAGACGTATGGATGGATGGATAGATGAATAGATGGACAGATAGATAGATAGATAGATAGATAGATAGATAGATAGATAGATAGATAGATAGATAGATAGATAGATAGATAGATAGATAGATAGATGGATAGACGGATAGACGTATAGATAGATAGACAGATAGATAGATAGATAGATAGATAGATAGATAGATAGATAGATAGATAGATAGATAGATAGATAGATAGATAGATAGATAGATAGATAGACAGATAAACGGATAGATAGATGGATAGATAGACGGATAGATGGATAGACGTATGGATGGATGGATAGATGAATAGATGGACAGATAGATAGATAGATAGATAGATAGATAGATAGATAGATAGATAGATAGATAGATAGATAGATAGATAGATAGATAGATAGATAGATAGATAGATAGATAGATAGATAGATAGACGGATAGATAGATGGATAGATAGACGGATAGATGGATAGACGTATGGATGGATGGATAGATGAATAGATGGACAGATAGATAGATAGATAGATAGATAGATAGATAGATAGATAGATAGATAGATAGATAGATAGATAGATAGATAGATAGATAGATAGATAGATAGATAGATAGATAGATAGATAGATAGATAGACAAGCGTGATAACAAGTTTTAATTCAATATTAACATCTAAGTGCTACTACCTTTTGCAATACAATATCGTCACGCTTTAGCAATCCTCCCCCAAATATTTTGCTAACTGTGCTTATTTCCTTTGTTGGTATAAAAAGCAGTGGGTGATAAAAGACAAGAAATGTACAGTTTTACACCATCTTGCTGATAATATTTCTTTAGTCATTTGGCAACCCTGCAGCCTGAACCACTGCAGTGAAACCACCCTCACAATCTGAGCTGCTCCACATTCATTCGCAGCTCTCCTGGAGAATCATTTCTACACATTTCTGCAAAGATAGAGTTGATACCAAAACCATACGTTCTAGTCATTTTCTGATCCATGAAAGAGCAAGCTCAGTTTATGTGTCCGTGAAGGAGACTGTGGAAGTTCAGTTTCATGAATAAACGCTGGAGTTTCCTTATAAACACAGCAGTCAATACAACACAGGAATATAAATCAAGCTCTGCTGCCTGCTGACAGATATTCAACACCATCAATCCTGACACACACACCCACGGTTTGAATGTACGTTCAGTCAGAAAACACACAATAGCATGAGGTCCCGTCGTACACATGTATGTGTTTCAGCAGCAACACAGTAAATGTGACATGTACTTGAACAACATTACGAATTGCTTTCTGACAGGTTTCACAATAAGCGATGCGGGAAATCACCCTTAAGCAGCTTTGCAATAAAAATACAAAGCATTTAGCACTAGGGATGTCAAGCGTACCTCTACTTTGGTCTCAAATAGATAAAAACAAAAATACAGTAATGAACTCTGAATGAGTGCTGTTACTGCACAAATATGTTTTATTACTGACAGATACAGTGATGTGAACACTTCTTATTTTTTTACATGTTTGTCACACTCAAAAACCACCCGCTCTAAATGGGACTCGAACCCAGGTCCGCTGGCATGGGAGACGGGTGCTCTAACAAGGAGGCTAAAGACCGCAGATTTTTTTTTTTACATGTTTGTCATACTTAAATTGTAAATGTCACACTGAAAAACCACCTGCTCTAAATGGGACTTGAACCCGGGTCCGCTGGCATGGGAGACAGGTGCTCTAACAAGGAGGCTAAAGACCGCAGTTTTTTTTTTACATGTTTGTCTCACTTAAATGTTAAATGTCACACTGAAAAACCACCTGCTCTAAATGGGACTTGAACCCGGGTCCGCTGGCATGGGAGACGGGTGCTCTAACAAGGAGGCTAAAGACCACAGGTTTTTTTTTTTTTTTTTTTTTTACATGTTTGTCTCACTTAAATGTTAAATGTCACACTGAAAAACCACCTGCTCTAAATGGGACTTGAACTCGGGTCCGCTGGCATGGGAGACGGGTGCTCTAACAAGGAGGCTAAAGACCGCAGTTTTTTTTTTTTTAGCATGTTTGTCTCACTTAAATGTGAAATGTCACACTGAAAAACCACCTGCTCTAAATGGGACTTGAACCCGGGTCCGCTGGCATGGGAGACAGGTGCTCTAACAAGGAGGCTAAAGTTGACTTTGAAAAAGACTTTGTAGCTAAAAACACAGAAAAAACATTATATATAAATTATTAAAATGTTTAGATGGTGTCCTTGCTGTTTTTTCACGAAACACTCATAATCATTGTTTGCCGATGTGATGAAACTTAATGCGCAGACTTGAGTGATGATTAGACTGTATTATACATCAATTAAAGGCTCATTATTATCATTCATGGCTTATTAATATCCACGTGTGGTTAGTAGACTAATTGCTTAATTGAACGACTAGTAGTCGACTAGAAAAAATCTTTAGTCGAGGGCAGCCCTGGACTTTATTCAACAATTTCTTCTCTTCCTTGTAATTTTCCTACACAGCTGCTTGAAGCCGTTGTTTTTGCACACAAAAAGTATTCTCAACGCTTCATAACATTAAGGTTGAACCACTGTAGTCACGTCGACTGTTTTATCACTGTCTTTAGTACCTTTCTGGACATTGAATGATGGTAATTACTTTGCTTTCAATGGAGGATAAAAAACAAACAAACTTGGATTTCATCAAAAATATCTTAATTTGTGTTCCAAAGATGAACGAAGGTCCTACGGGTGTAGAACGACATGAGGGAGAGGAATTAATGATATATTATATATTTTTATATGAATATTCAATTAACCCTTTAACTGAGTAATGCATGCAATTAATTGAAAATATTAGCACCCATTTTGTTAATATTCATATTAGTAAAATTGACAAATAATTTTAAATAAAGTAGCATTTAGTATAATTGATATACTATATAAACTAGCGTTTTTGATCATATTTAGAATTGGATTTTATTTTTATATTTTCTGGTTTTCATTTTAATGTTAGTTAAAGTTTTAGTCATTTTAATGTGTGCTTTTGCAATTTTTTTATTTTATAAATATGTCTACATAGATTTTCTTAATTTTTTTGTTGTTCAGTGTCGGTTATTTTAGTACTTCAATTCAAACTAAACAAAAAGTGAGAAATTGTGTGTGTTTGTGTGTGTGTGTGTGTGTGTGTGTGTGTGTGTGTGTGTGTATATATATATACATTTTTTTTTTTTTGCAATTTCATCAACTACTGAAATATTGGTTTGACAGCATCCCTAATTTACAATTAACACAATTAATAAAAAACAAACACAAAATGGATCCTTATTCTAGTATAGAAATATCAAGGCAACATAAATGCCCTAAAACAGAATTGAGTGTGTGTGTGTGTGTGTTTTTGTGACATATCAGGACACAAATGTGTATAATGACATGGGTATGACACTGGTATTACAACTTCAACGTGAAATATGAGGACATTTCATATGTCCCCACTTTAAAAACATACTAAACAAGGTTTTATTAAAAATGCAAAAATGCAGAATGTTTTCTGTGAGGGTTAAGTTTAGGGGGGGGGGGGGGGCAGAATGTACAGTTTGTACAGTATAAAAACCATTACGCCTATGGAATGTCCTCACTTTGATAGCAAAACGAACATGTGTGAGTACGTGTGTGTGTGTGTGTGTGTGTGTGAGAGAGAGAGAGAGAAAGTGTGCAGTAAAAAGTGAGTTTAATTGGGTTTTGAGGCCAAGTAATAACCACTTAAGTTTGCAAACAAGTTCCTGGTAGCTTGATAAATGTGCTTAATTTAAAAATAACCTTGTTACTCCAATTTAAGCACGGAAAAGCAGGGAGATTTTGAGCCTATCTACAGTTATTAAGCAGCCGATGAGGGCGACAAAATGAAGCCTGTCCAGATATTCACTGCAATTCATCAATTACTCAAACGTGCAGAAACGTTCGGAGAGATTTCCCTGAGAGTCTGAACTCACCAGAGGGCCGAACGGGATATTAGCTGATCCGTCTTACAGAAAACCTCAGCGGACAGAAATCTCACAATGAGTAAACGCCAACAAGAGCGCAGTTTTCATGCAAATGCAACACCTGGTGGATGGAGGGAGCGAGAGGAGGGTTTGTTCTCGGCACTGACCTGTCCAGAGGGGAATATCCATGAACTGAGCGGCTTGATGAAGAGGGTCTCTGTGTCTCCACACACACACTGCTCCTGATCCTGAAACACACACAACACAAGAATAAATCATGTGCTTTATAATCTCTTTCTGACACCAGGACTCTCCACATCCGAAGAATCCACTCGAGTTATTATTGGAGTCGGTAAGACTTAAATGCTCTGCTCGCCAAGGCTGCGTTTATTCAATCAAAAATGTGAGAGAAAACTGACATATTACAATTTAAAATAGCTGTTTTCCATGCGAAAATATGTTCAAATGAATTTTAATGATCCTTCAGAAATCATTCTGATTTGATGCTCAAGAAACATTTATGATTATTATCAATGTTGCAAACAGTCCGTACGATGTTTCATGTTATCATGGATAGAACAGCATTTTTATGAAATATAGTAACTTTATAAATGTATTTACTGTCATTTTTGATCATTTTAATGCATCCCTATTTGTGAGGTATGAGGAGTTGCTGCCTAAGTAGGGTGTTTCTAATCAGTTATTACGCTTGTTAGGGTATTTTCCTGGAAGGCAGCTGCCTATTTAGACAAGACAACTTGGATTGGAGCAAAGCATAAAACATTGTGAATACCAGCAACAAAAGTTTACCACAACCTCTTTTAACATAAATATACAACCCAAAAAAATATAGAGAGAGCCTCGCACACCCAATTTTTCTTACAAAACCCCATCACTTCACTTCAGAAGGCCTTCATTAACCCCCTGGAGGTGTGTGGATTATATTCATGATGGATGGATGAAGTTTTTGGGGGCTTTCCGTTCACTACCATTATAAAGCTTGGAAGAGCTGAGATATTTTTAAATATATCTCAGGTTGTGTTCATCAGAAGGAAGAAAGTCATATACGCGGATGGCTTGAGGGTGAGTAATTTTCATTTTCAGGTGAACTATCCCTTTAAGTTTGCATCTTCGCGCAGATATTTTACTGAGCAATGTTTCAGGCTTCCTCAGGCTTTTCTTTTATAGAAACATATATATATGTATACATATACATACACATATATATATATATATATATATATATATACATATATATACGCAGGGCTGGGTAGGTTACTTTTAAAATGTATTTCACCACAGATTACAAAATACATGCTTTAAAAAGTAATTTTTCGTTACATTACTCAATTTTAGTAACTTAATCTAAATACTTTGAAATACTAATAAGTGTGGAGCAAACACAAAAAAGGTAATTGCTTGTTTTTATCTCACAATTCTGACTTTCCCCTCATAATTGCATGATATAAAGTTGCAATTGTGAGTTATAAAGTCAGAATTATGAGATATAAACTGACAATATTGAGAAAAGTCAGAATTATGAGAAATAAACTCGCAATATTGAGAAAAATCAAAATTATGAGACATAAACTCGCAATATTGAAAAAAAGTCAGAATTATGAGATATAAACTCACATACTAAATTCACAATTGCAAGAAAAAAAAGTCAGTATTGCAAGTTTATATCTCCTAATTCTGACTTTATAACTTGCAATTGTGAGTTTAAATCTCGCAGTTCTGAGAAAAAGAAGTCAGAATTGAGAAATGCAAACAAATTGTGAGAAAAAGATGCAGTGACGAGTGAATTATAAAATGACTCACAAAACATGAAAACAGTTGTGGATCATCAGGTCATGACAGGACAGTTAAGTTGACTGTTGGGCTTTTTTTTATAAATTCAGTCATTTTGTCTTGTTCAGGACAGAACAAAATAAAAATAACAAAATATTTATGATCCCTCTTAAAAGCATTACAGTGTTGTTGAAACTTAACTCCACTTTTTCAGACGGTCAGAGTCAGAGAATCACCAACTGCTGTTTAAATGACATTAAAATTCAAAGTAATCACTTTGTTAATCTAAAACACTTTTCAGATGTAACTGTAATCTGATTACCACCCATTTAAAATGTAACTGTAATGAAGTTACTCGAATTTTGTATTTTAAATACGTAACTAAGTTACTTGTATTTCGTTACTCCCCAACCCTGTATATATAAAATTGTGACGGCAATCAAATGCAACGTTACTGAAGTACTAAAGCTAAAGATCACACAAAACCTGTGAATAAGACCATGGATGCACGGTTGAGACTGTCTCATTTGCATAATTAAATTGCATTATATTATTTACCCCTGCAGTATACGAGCCGAGCGTCAGTTTGTGTGCAGTAATGTTTGGTGTGACTGAGGGTCGTCCTGCACGGCTCCCGCTCTTAACCCCTTAATGGGAGTCATTAATCAGGACATTGGTTATTTGAGCACACGTCACGGCCTGAACACACAAAACACACAGAGGAAGAGGACGAAGAGTGCGGCAGAAACACACACATTTAACATGGACCATGAACGCATGCAGACGTGTGAGTGTCAAAAACATAAACACACCAGATGACTTTTAGAATGTGTTTGAATTGGAGCAAAACTGTGTCTTAAAGTAATAAAGAGGCTAAAATAAGGGCACTTTAAGGGTGAAAGCAACACAAACCACCAAGTGCACGATAAAACCATAGCTTCGCTCAAAAATTGCTGCCAACATCATCTTTCCAGGGTGCAGAAGCCATCTGCGTGAGCAAAACCAGGCTGAAATAACTATAACACGCACACACACTCCCTCTAACTGATTAAAAATACATAATGCAGAAATCACCACTTGACAAAAAGACGCCCCGTATTCATCCTGAGCTGCAGAAACGCTTCCAGCTACTTCAGAAAGTCAAACTGGGTCACTGTCTGCGGGTTATCTGAGGAGATTTCACACACACACACACACACACACACACCAGGTCAGAAGTTCATCACCTTCACTGCGCTCAGGTTAAATATGATTAATATTGTATATATTCATCGAATTTTTATCATAGCTCTTTCAGTAAACAAGACCTCTCATGTGAGCAGAGGGAATTGTGGGTATGAGAAGGTACTGCTTATAAAACAACCTAAAATCCGATCAGATGAGAAACATTTGAAACGGTGAGGAGCCCACAGCTGTGGATGAACTCTACTCAATTCTATAATGATGCACTGACTGGCTACTGTCAATTTTTTTTTTTTTTGTTTGAACTGAAATAAAAATAATAAAGAAATAAAACACAACCATGATGAAGAAATAAAGTTAAAACAGTAAATGAAAAATAAATAAAAATAAAATGCAAATAGAAATTTTAAAAAATGATAAATTAATGAAAATAAATAAATAAATAAATCCAAACCATGATAAATTAATACATTTTAAAATAAAAAAATATTTAAAAAAAATTTAAAATATAAACAAAATAAACAGTAAATAAATAAATAAAACAACCATGATGAAGAAATACTTTAGAATTAAAAAAGTAAATTAAAAATAACTAAAAATAAAATGGCAAAATTAATGAAAATATAATAAATAAATAAATAAATACAAACCATGACAAATTAATACATTTTAAAATAAAAAAATATTTTTAAAAAATTTAAAATATAAACAAATAAACAGTAAATACATAAATAAAACACAACCATGATGAAGAAATACTTTACAATTTAAAAAGTAAATGAAAAATAACTAAAAATAAAATGACAAAATTAATGAAAATATAATAAATAAATAAATACAAACCATGACAAATGAATACATTTTAAAATAAAAAAATATTTTAAAAAAAATTAAAAATATAAACAAATAAACAGTAAATAAATAAATAAAACACAAACATGATGAAGAAATACTTTACAATTAAAAAAGTAAATGAAAAATGACTAAAAATAAAATGACAAAATTAATGAAAATATAATAAATAAATAAATAAATACAAACCATGACAAATTAATACATTTTAAAATAAAAAATATTTAAAAAAAATTAAAAATATAAACAAATAAACAGTAAATAAATAAATAAAACACAACCATGATGAAGAAATACTTTACAATTTAAAAAGTAAATGAAAAATAACTAAAAATAAAATGACAAAATTAATGAAAATATAATAAATAAATAAATAAATACAAACCATGACAAATTAATACATTTTAAAATAAAAAAATATTTAAAAAAAAATTAAAAATATAAACAAATAAACAGTAAATAAATAAATAAAACACAAACATGATGAAGAAATACTTTACAATTAAAAAAGTAAATGAAAAATGACTAAAAATAAAATGACAAAATTAATGAAAATATAATAAATAAATAAATAAATACAAACCATGACAAATTAATACATTTTAAAATAAAAAATATTTTAAAAAAATTTAAAATATAAACAAATAAACAGTAAATACATAAATAAAACACAACCATGATGAAGAAATACTTTACAATTTAAAAAGTAAATGAAAAATAACTAAAAATAAAATGACAAAATTAATGAAAATATAATAAATAAATAAATAAATACAAACCATGACAAATTAATACATTTTAAAATAAAAAAATATTTAAAAAAAAATTAAAAATATAAACAAATAAACAGTAAATAAATAAATAAAACACAAACATGATGAAGAAATACTTTACAATTAAAAAAGTAAATGAAAAATGACTAAAAATAAAATGCCAAAATTAATGAAAATATAATAAATAAATAAATACAAACCATGACAAATTAATACATTTTAAAATAAAAAAATTAAATAAAAAAAATTATTAAAAATATAAACACAAACAGTAAATAAATAAATAAAACATGACCATGCTGAATAATGCCGCTTTTCAATGTAAATAATAAAAGAAATATAACTAAAAAAATTTTAACTAAAAAATAAACACGAGTTGATTAATCAATAATTATTACTCCATGCATCGTTTGGCTACTGTAAACAACCTTTATTTGACGGACTAAAGACCGGAATGAACGCACATCTGTGTGCGGCTCTTGATTTGAGGTCACATGAGTGAGTTTAACTTTATGCAAATGAGCAGCAACAACCAATGGGAGAGCTAGCAGTAATGTTCACATGATCACAGCGCGTGTGTGAATTACAGAGCTGACATGTGAAAGTATGAAGCACTGCAGGGCATTATGAAAAAGTGTTTCATCGATGAGAATCATATTACTGTGATAAAGGGCAGATTCACAGCTGGACCATATCGATTCTGTCTGCGGCCGAGTCTGAGAACACACACACACACACACACACACACACACACACTATTGAGACTCACATTAACACCAGAACTTGAGCTTCTTATACATGATGTTAAACAAGAATGCATTCAATATAAAGAGTGTTAATAAAAAACTAAAAGTTACTCTAAACTTACTCAAACTGAAAAAGCACAGACGTGGCGTCCTGTATGTTTCTCCGTCCCAGACTGCCCTTTAAACCAGTGTGTCTGAACTGCTTCACACACAGCAAATAAACCTCGAGTCTTCACAAATAAAACCCCAAACCATCAGAAAACCCTCAGAAATGATGATCAAATATAACAGACTTCATCCACTTTTACAACAGTACTCTCTCTAACACATCAATGCTGCAGCCATTAAAATGTAAAATTGCTTCACACACACACACACACGGACATGAGACTCCTGCGGTGTGTTGAGATCACACTAATGTGATTCTCACTTTAATAGGACACAGACCTCACAAAAAACACCACCATGGTAACCATACCACCCAACTACTGTTGTTACGTCAATAAAACCGTGGTAACATGGTATAAGACACCACTGTCCTTTTTTATAGACATTTAAAGCACAACCAACATGACCACAACCAAATATTTCAACATTATATATGTATATATATGGGCCATTCACATGCAAATTATACAATTATCCAAGGTACACATTTCTAGTAATTGTACAGTTATTCTCATTTTTCCTCTCCCCAAATGAGTCACTACTGAAACACAATAATAAATAATTTAATAAGTAGGCTTATATTGACCTATTAAGATTTTGTATGCATCTACCTTGTAAATATATATTTTTTCTATTTCTTTTTTTTAAGTTTTCACAGGTAAATCAATAACAATTACAATTTTAACAATATTTCAAGTTTGATTCATGAGATTTGTTGTGTTTTGAAAAAAGTTAATCATACTGATTTCAAAGTGAAGGATTTATTAGTTTGACTATATATTGAACCAAAACACTATAATAACATTTTAGTTGATAATTCAATATACTTTATTTTTGACAAAACATCCCATGTTTCGGTCTTGACTGCACATTACCGGTATTGACAGTAATGTGTTGGTAGTGACCACATCATGTGACAGAAGTTTAACTCACATACTAAAACATTAAAATACTTTACATAACTGTACTAAAAGTTTTGTTAATTTCCACCAAATAAATGATTGTGTTCCCTTTTGTCACTACCAAAACAATGATGTTTTTGAGTCCAGCTCAAAGATGCTAATCAGCACATGGTTAGCTAACGCAATTCTTAAGATTTATACACAGAAAACAAACAAAATTTTATCGAATTACACTCCGAAATCAATGTCACAACCGAAACTTCACCACATTTCGGTCGTGACTGTTTCGGTAGTGACAATTTTAGATACTTTTGAGTCCAGCTCAAAGATGCTAATCAGCACATGGTTAGCTAGCACAATTCTGAAGAGTTGTACACAGAAAACAAACAAAATTTTATCGAATTACACTCCGAAATCAATGTCACAACCGAAACTTCATCACATTTCGGTCGTGACAATTTTAGATACTTTTGATGCTAGTCAGCACATGGTTAGCTAGCACAGTTTCTGAACAGTAGTACACAGAAAAAAAATTACTTTTATAGAATAACACCGAAAAAAGTTTTCTTAATTGCAGAATAAAGGTGTTTGGTAGTGACGTTCCTTAAAGTTACACACAGAATGTCGGAACACATTTAACTCAAAATGGTGGAGATATCTACTGTGAAAGAGAGGCGATGAGAAGGAGGGACAGGAATATTTCCTGATTAAAAATGTAGAAGTGGTTAAAATCAGACTCAGCCAATGGACTAAAACACACACCGTTTCGGTAGTGACATGAAAATGCGGGACACATTTTTTTTAAGTTTCATGAATAATAAAATGTATAAAATATAAAATAAATATTCACTTTTTAAAGCAAAATCAAAAAATATTTTTTTTTTAAAAAAACAACAAATGGGAAAAATTGCAAAAATGATTTCAATATCCTTTCTAGAAGTTGAAATTTAGGGCTTAGGGATTGGGACAGCCCCCTCCCAACTGAAAGTACCCAATAAATGATGATTTTATATATATATATATATATATATATATATATATATTAAGCTTACAGATATTTTAAATATTACTGTGGGATTCAACAAATAATAGAAGGATCTTAGTAAACATCGACAATTTGAATACTTAAATGCTTTTTTAATGTGTTTTTTGGTTGTTGGCCTGCGGTTTGCACCAATTCTGTAGAATAGCCCGTATATGAACTGCACATGTTTCTGACAGCTTTCATTTGTTTTAGCCATTTTTATGCCATCTTATTGAAAGGGACAGAGAGAGACAGATCTCTTAATGAAGGGTGTGTTTAGGCCTGTCCATTCTTAAATTAATTACAACTGCTCAGATATCAATTCAACACACACAGAGACTGTGCTGCTCCATCCTAATTGAATTACCTTCAGTCTTTCTGGATTTCAATTATCTGCCTTACATGGAAACAGAAACACAGACAGACAGACAGACAGAGTGAGAGAGAGAGAGACAGAGACAGAGACAGAGAGAGAGAGAGAGAGAAAGGCATTGCGACACTAAATGAGTGCCAATGCAGAGTGTGTGTGAACAAGTTTAACACACACACATGGCTCTTCCCTGCAGTTTAGTAACACCAGTTGTGTTTCCCCCCACAGGAACTGCTTCCAAAAACACAGTTTGTGTCCTCGGACGAAACTAAGCGTCTCTGCATCCTGCGGGAGCCGTTGAGCAGCAGATAATTGAAGATAATAAAGAATATTCACCTCTGCACCCGCAGACGACAGAGACTCAAGAGAGCAGCGCAGTTTTACAAGATCTGTGTGTGTGTGTGTGTGTGTGTGTTTGATGAATTCAGACAGAGAGGACTCCAGCGCCATCTACTGACACTAATCACACACAGCTGCTCTAATCAACTAAAAACATGCTCAAAACCCCTAAAACAAGCCAACAAAAGTGGTTTCCACAAAAATATGAAGCAGCACAGTTGTTTTCAAGATTGATAATAATCAGAAATTACCAGCAAATCATCATAATCAGAATGATTTCTGAGGATCATGTGACACTGAAAACTGGAGTAATGATGCTGAAAATTCATAGGAACAAACATATATTCACATAGAAAAATAGTTATTTTGAATTGTAATAATATGTCTCATTATTTCTGTGTTTTTGATCAAACAAAAGCAGTGATGGAGAGCAGAAGACAAAAAAAATTTGTTCAGGCTGCACTTGCTCTGTTTCTCCAGCAGATGGCTTCACTATGATACAAATACAGCTGTCCTGTTTCCCAACAAGAGCGTGTCCTGAAATAACCTCTGAATTAACGCCTTTAAACCCCTGAAGAACGTATCCTATACAAAATCCTATGGAGGTACAGTGATGTATCAGATGGAAAAGCCAAGGTACTGAATGATTACATTTTATATTTGCATATTCACAGGCCGGAGAGGGTTTCAAACGCCACAGTATCTCACATAATATTTTAAAACCCACAACAAAACAAACCTTCTCATGAGCTCAACGTCCACCAGACAAAAACACAATAATGTGACAGATGCTTCACAACATTACAACATCACATTTTTCTTGCATTTTCTTGAATTATTTTAAACAAGTTTGACTCAGAAGTTGCTAGTAAATTGTTACAAAGAAATAGCAAGTAACATTTAAATTAAACGTGAAATTTTGAAGTACAAAGACTGAAATATTCCTCCAAAAAACATGCTTTATTTAAAACTTTTTCTCTTTTTATACAGCGTGGAAATATTGATCTGTGACATACAGAACATTTACTGAAACTAAACAGCAAAAACTTAATATTCATGATATAAATATTCATGGTTCATGGCATCACAAACAAGAGCTGATTTACATATCAGCATCTTGACCTGCACTAATGAACATCAGTGTGAACTACTCCAATCCACAGGTCAGCCAATCACAAGAGAGCTCATTTACATATTGAAGTCACAGAATACGAGCCCTTTAGCTCTCTAAATTCAGCGAAAACAAAAATAGAGTGGGACTTTGATGATGCTCACGTGTACAAACACGCACGCAGACGGAGTAATTATTCATGTTTAATGAGAGCTTGTTCTATAAAAAGAAAGCACTGTGTGTGTTTAATGATTGCTGTAAAACATCAGAGCGCCTTGCATTCAGTGTTTGCCTTGTTCGTCTTGTTCTGTGACAATCACATCTTCTTCAGATTGACCTGAGCAGCGCTAGCTGCTGCTGCTCGTGTATCGGACAGATAAGACTTGTGACATGTGACGAACAGATAGACTTTTATTCGGTTCTGAATCAGGTCAAATATTTTCTAGTTCCTTAAGTGAGGTTTAAACAGTGGAAAAGCTCTAAACAAAATGCGCTTCCCCACAGAATAAGCTCTGATTCATTTAAACTCCAGAAATACTTTCATCGTTCAGAGAAATTCAAAAGCTCCAACTCAATGACATTCAGACACGTGTTCAATACTGTTTGGAAGTGCGAAGAGTATGTGTTACTGAATTATCCTCATTTAAATGCCTCTATTAGCCTTTTTCGGGATTAACCTTTCATGTAGTGTGTAATATAGCTGTTTGAAAAGTTTCAAAGATCCAAGTGCAGAAACATTAAGTTACTGTCTCCTAAAATAAAGAACTGATTCTGAACTGCCTGAAACAAGATGTTAATAATTCCAGACTGGGTAGATCCATCGCAACAGACTGAGTCATCTGACCAATCAGAGCAGAGTAGATTCATCACAACATAATGAATCATCTGACCAATCAGAGTAGATTAGACCAATCGCAACAGACTGAGTCATCTGACCAATCAGAGCAGAGTAGATCCATCACAACTGACTGAGTCATCTGACCAATCAGAGCAGAGTAGATCCATCACAACATTCTGAGTTATCTGACCAATCAGGGCAGAGTAGATCATCACAACAGACTGAGTCATCTGACCAATCAGAGCAGAGTAGATCCATCACAACATACTGAGTCATCTGACCAATCAGAGCAGAGTAGATCCATCACAACATTCTGAGTTATCTGACCAATCAGAGCAGAGTAGATCCATCACAACAGACCGAGTCATCTGACCAATCAGAGCAGAGTAGATACATCACAACATACTGAGTCATCTGACCAATCAGAGCAGAGTAGATCCATCACAACCGACTAAGTCATCTGACCAATCAGAGCAGAGTAGATCCATCACAACATACTGAGTCATCTGACCAATCGGAGCAGAGTAGATCCATCACAACCGACTGAGTCATCTGACCAATCAGAGGAGAGTAGATCCATCGCAACAGACTGAGTCATCTGACGCATCAGAGCAGAGTAGATCATCACAACAGACTGAGTCATCTGACCCATCAGAGCAGAGTAGATCCATCACAACATACTGAGTCATCTGACCCATCAGAGCAGAGTAGATCCATCAAAACAGACTGAGTCATCTGACCAATCAGAGCAGAGTAGATCCATCAAAACAGACTGAGTCATCTGACCCATCAGAGCAGAGTAGATCCATTACAACAGACTGAGTCATCTGACCAATCAGAGCAGAGTAGATCCATTACAACAGACTGAGTCATCTGACCCATCAGAGCAGAGTAGATCCATCATAACATACTGAATCATCAGACCCATCAGAGCAGAGTAGATCCATCAAAACATACTGAGTCATCTAACCCATCAGAGCAGAGTAGATCCATCACAACATACTGAGTCATCTAACCCATCAGAGCAGAGTAGATCCATCACAACAGACTGAGTCATCTGACCCATCAGAGCAGAGTAGATCCATCACAACATACTGAGTCATCTGACGCATCAGAGCAGAGTAGATCCATCACAACATACTGAGTCATCTGACCAGTCAGAGCAGAGTAGATCCATCAAAACATACTGAGTCATCTGACGCATCAGAGCAGAGTAGATCCATCACAACATACTGAGTCATCTGACCCATCAGAGCAGAGTAGATCCATCACAACATACTGAGTCATCTGACGCATCAGAGTAGATCCATCACAACAGACTGAGTCATCTGATCCATCAGAGCAGAGTAGATCCATCAAAACAGACTGAGTCATCTGACCAATCAGAGCAGAGTAGATCCATCAAAATAGACAGAGTCATCTGACCCATCAGAGCAGAGTAGATCCATTACAACAGACTGAGTCATCTGACCCATCAGAGCAGAGTAGATCCATCAAAACAGACTGAGTCATCTGACCCATCAGAGCAGAGTAGATCCATCAAAACATACTGAGTCATCTGACCCATCAGAGCAGAGTAGATCCATCACAACATACTGAGTCATCTAACCAATCAGAGCAGAGTAGATCCATCAAAACATACTGAGTCATCTGACGCATCAGAGCAGAGTAGATCCATCACAACATACTGAGTCATCTGACCCATCAGAGCAGAGTAGATCCATCACAACATGCTGAGTCATCTGACGCATCAGAGCAGAGTAGATCCATCAAAACATACTGAGTCATCTGACCAATCAGAGCAGAGTAGATCCATCAAAACATACTGAGTCATCTGACGCATCAGAGTAGATCCATTACAACATACTGAGTCATCTGACCTATCAGAGCAGAGTAGATCCATCACAACATGCTGAGTCATCTGACGCATCAGAGCAGAGTAGATCCATCAAAACATACTGAGTCATCTGACCAATCAGAGCAGAGTAGATCCATCACAACATACTGAGTCATCTGACGCATCAGAGTAGATCCATCACAACAGACTGAGTCATCTGACCCATCAGAGCAGAGTAGATCCATCAAAACAGACTGAGTCATCTGACCAATCAGAGCAGAGTAGATCCATCAAAATAGACTGAGTCATCTGACCCATCAGAGCAGAGTAGATCCATTACAACAGACTGAGTCATCTGACCCATCAGAGCAGAGTAGATCCATCAAAACATACTGAGTCATCTGACGCATCAGAGTAGATCCATCACAACAGACTGAGTCATCTGACCAATCAGAGCAGAGTAGATCCATCACAACAGACTGAGTCATCTGACCCATCAGAGCAGAGTAGATCCATCACAACATACTGAGTCATCTAACCAATCAGAGGAGAGTAGATCCATGAAAACAGACTGAGTCATCTGACCAATCAGAGCAGAGTAGATCCATCAAAATAGACTGAGTCATCTGACCCATCAGAGCAGAGTAGATCCATTACAACAGACTGAGTCATCTGACCCATCAGAGCAGAGTAGATCCATCAAAACATACTGAGTCATCTGACCAATCAGAGCAGAGTAGATGCATCAAAATAGACTGAGTCATCTGACCCATCAGAGCAGAGTAGATCCATTACAACAGACTGAGTCATCTGACCCATCAGAGCAGAGTAGATCCATTACAACAGACTGAGTCATCTGACCCATCAGAGCAGAGTAGATCCATCACAACATACTGAGTCATCTGACCCATCAGAGCAGAGTAGATCCATCACAACATACTGAGTCATCTAACCCATCAGAGCAGAGTAGATCCATCGTAACAGACTGAATCATCTGACCAATCAGGGCAGAGTAGATCCATCACAACATACTGAGTCATCTGACCCATCAGAGCAGAGTAGATCCATCGTAACAGACTGAATCATCTGACCAATCAGGGCAGAGTGTTCATTTCTGATATCATGAATGTGATTGTTACTAGTAAGAAAGCCGTTTTAGATATCAGAAATTACATTGATATCAGGAATTCATTTTCAGATCAGAAATTAACATTTTTACTAGTAGCAATTCAATTGTTGATATCAAAAATAGACATTTGCACTAGTAACAATGTAATTGTTGATATCAGAAATTTGCATTGTTACTAGTAAGAATTGTATTCCTGATATGTAAAACTGTCATTTCAATTAGTAAGAGATTAACTCTTGATATCAACAATTGAATTTGAATGGCAGCCTATGGCGAGATTACACTAGTAAAAATACAATTCTTGATATCAAGAATGATAGTTTATACTAGTGGAAATTGAATTGTTGATATCAAGAATGAACTTTGTTACTAGTGGAAATGTAATTCTTGATATCGAAAATTGTCATTGTTACTAGTGGAAATCTAATTGCTGATATCAAGAATTAACATCTTAACTAGTGAAAACGTAATTGTTGATATCACAAGTTCATATCCTGAGAATGAATAAAAGTCATAGTAGTAGTTCCCAGTGAGACTTGACTCTCTGTGACTCATTTGTCGGTGTTTGTTGGGTCAGTGTGAACATGACAGTTTTTTCTCAAAGAATTCTAAATCCAACAGCCAACATACTTGTAGGTTTTTGTTGGCATTTGTCGGTGCGGTGTGAATTGACGCTTTAAATGAGTTTAATGAATTGCAAATGTACTGCATTTTTGCTTTTAAATTCTCCAGAACACTGCCACATTATGAGCGCATTGTCGCAAACAAGATTGTTGCGGATGAGATGAAGTTCATGATGTTCACTTGAACCCTCAACATTCCTTTAGAAATGTCATTTTAGCTCCGCCCTTTAGGCGTCGTCTTGGCGACAGGCCTGAGGACAACAATCGTAACAGTCATAAATATGTACACGCGTGTATGTAGAAGCTGCAGTCGTGTCATACGGCCATCTGTGTGTTCGGACAGCTAACTCATTCATTATTCAGCAGAAGACTACCTGATGAGCTTCTATATTTGAACTCATTAACAAACAAAAATGAACACGGGTGCTGCTCATGTGCGTGTGTGTGGGTGTTCATTAGTGTGTGAACGTGTAGGTGTGTGTGACATGTATGTGTGCACGCATGTTATTGTGAGTGTGTATCCTTGTCAGATTCATATTTGGATGTTGCGGCGCAATCGATGCGAGGCGACCCCGTGACCCGCGCAGGAAGGAAGCGGGCGATGCAATCTGCCACCCACGGCTCCGCACACACACACACTCACGCACGGGTTTCTCAGTCCCCCTCCGAACGTCTCGCTAATGAGATGAATTAGCTGAATGCAACAGATGTGTTCAGAGCAATCTAACGCCCTCCATCTGTCAGTCATCACACACACACACACACACTAGAGATGATACACGACACATGATTGATGGATCATTCCCGCTATGCAGTGTCTTCATCATATCTGTCTTTATATACTAGATAAATATGTTGCATTATTTCAAATATTTTTAATTGTTCCTTTATCTCCATATTCCAATGAGGTGAACCGAGTTGAATTGTAAATCAAGTTATTTTCTACTTTGGTTTTGAGAAGATGGTAATTTTTTGTTATTCTAGTATGTAAAACTTGCAATTCATTCAGAAATATTTTATCTGTTTGTTCATGTAAATAAATTGTTAATTCACTAAATATTTACTTAGAAATCACTAGTAAATTTTACAACTAATTGTTCACAAAATTAAATGTGAAATTTAAAAGTATAAAGACCAAAATAGTATAATTTTTTAAAATATACGTCAATAATCTTCGTTTTATTCGCAATAACGGATGGAAAAAAATATCTTTTTAACATGTACTTTAGGGCTGGGCGAAATGGCCAAAAAAAAAAAAAAAAAATCACATGTCAGTATTTTTTGGGTGAATGGCAATATACGGTATATATCTCAGTATTTGGTACATTTTCTATTTGGATTTAGAAAAAAAATCTGTATTTTTATACATATATATATATAACATTTCATATCCTACCCAATGTTCATATTAAAAGGCAATGAAAACAAGTGAATCGTAAATGCAACTATGTAGTCTATGCTTTATATGTGCAAAAAATAGTTAAACCAAATCAAAAATCATTTCAACATTGTAACATTATAATCTAAAAGTAAAAATAATGCTTTTTAAAGCAGAACTTAAATTCACTAAACTAAAAATGAAAGTAAATAAAAGCACAATTATATTAGGCTATTTTGATTTCACCATTACAGAGTCACTTTACAGTTACTGCTATCACAAAAATACACTTACTTCTAGGTTTTAAATTTTACATATGGCATAACAAAATGTATATTTTAGTTAGAATTGACCCTTTACAAAGACCCCTTTAGTTACTGTTGCTATGCCCGACAAACCATGCGCTCTCATCGCAGAGCAAAGTGGACACTGACAACGTATGAAACAGTTTCATATTTAAAATATTGTCATTTTTTAAAAAAGTTTAAACAATAAATACCGTATAGTGTCTCTTTAATGTATCGTGACAGATCGCTATAGCTCCTTCAAACTGCTTGTGAAACGAGCGGCAATCTACTAACTCCCCTGACTGCCTTGTCAGACAAAATGTTGGATTTGGGGTTATGATTGGTCAGATCGCCTGTCAATCAAACTGTTTGCGAAGGGTCAATTATGACGTTACTATTCTATTGCGCTCCTTCAGTTTTACACGCATGCGCGCGGCGGCGCTCGTTGAAGTTTAGTGGAAATTAACTCGCTTGCATAAGGCTCGTCCACTCCTGACAGCAAAATGGAAACATTTGCATGACTTTCTAGCATTTACAGATGGAGAAAATACCTGTGAAATGTAAGTTATGCGCTGAGGAAAATACGACAAACGCATTAGAATTAAATAGCGCAAATATCTGTCAGAGGATCTGACGGGGTAAGCCGCTTTAAAAATAAGTGTTAACTACATCTTACGACTCAAATTATTTTAAAGCCCTTAATATTAAGCATGTCTCATTTTAGTATTCATTTTCCCCATAGCAGCACACTCTGCATCCTCTGCTATTTTTCAGATGCGCTCGTATCAATGTACTGTATATATGGATATAAATGATATTACATCATTTCATATTGTATGTAAAAAATATATCGATATATATCGTACAAACTCGATATACCATCCACCCGTAGTGTACGTATATGCATACTTATATAATATATCAGGGGTGTTTCCTCAAGGCAAGGGAGGTAGTGTCTCCACAAAAAAACAAAAACAAAAAAAAACTTGATGAGAAAATAATTGATATTACAAAAAATAAAAACGGAAATATTACAAAATGTGACATTAACAACTTGTTTTTATGAGGTAACACTGTCCAACAGTGACACCCGCAGGTGAAGTTACAGCGGGAGGCTTGCCTCCTCTCAGCTCTTGGAGATTCAACAGACCCCCTAAAGCGTGCCGAGGGTTTAGTGGGGGGTAATTGAGAATGAATGGGGGAAAGTCACATGAGAGGAGGCTTCGCCTCATTTGAATTGATTGGTTCACGTGATAAATCTCGCCTCGTTTTTATGCGCGTTCTCATTGGTTTGAAGGAAGATAATGATGGCGTTATTGGAAAGACTCAGCTTTAAGTCACGTCAAATTCTAACTTAATATATATTAGAGCTGTCAATCAATTAAAAGAATTACGAATCAATCACACATTTCTATGCAATTGAGTTTTTAATATTTTTACATTGCAATCATTTCAGTTACTCTCCGAATTAATTCATAAACAACTTAAAAACAGTATATTTTTAAATATTTGTAGCATCGTTTTATAAATGAAGCACAGTATCACTGATACTAATATTGTTACTGATCTCTCTATGACATTGATTTTTTTTGTTGTTGTTGTTAATTATAGACAGTATAACTAAAAGCTATCAATTTTAACATTTATTAGGCTTTAAAAATTATTTTTAATTTAAGTGAACTTAAAACAATCTTCACATAAACTGATTCTAATAAATGTCACATTTACCTGAGACCTTACGTCTTACAGGTAGAAAATATACAGAAATCGAATAAAGTTATCAGTGTAATGATAGTCAGCTGAAGTGCCTGTTATATCCACTAGGGGCGATTCACCATGGACGATGCACTACACACTTCACCACCGGACTTCAATTCCCACAATTCACCACACAGGAACTAGCACACACTAACTCAAGTACACACACACTACATCTCCCAGAAACCTTTGCATGGTCACTGATCACCCCAGACAGCTGTAGCTCATTATCAGCACTATTTAAGCACCCTGCACTCACACACATGTGCAAAGTCTTGATTTGCTATTAGTGGTCACTTCCGAGCGTTTATGTCTTGTGTTTGTTTTCCCTGTTTTGGATTCTGCCTGTTTTTCCCGGTGTTTGATTCTTGCTGCTTGTCTCAATATTTCCTGCCTGTTTGCTGACAACGATTCTGCTCATCCTCTGCCATACATGTTTGCTGATATCTGACCATTGCCTGTCCGACCATACCTCTTCTTAATAAAGCCTGCATTTGGATTTCATTCCGCTGACTCATCATTACAATCACACACTTTACAGTCTTCACTGCATACATTATGAATTTATAATTTAATATAAATGTATAATTTCCTGTTATCTTCATTCTTTGATAAGCATTAATGACATACATCACATAAACTGGTTTATTAGGCTGTTATTAACCACTTTAAAGGGTTAGTTTCTCACCCTCATGTCGTTCTACACCCGTAAGACCTTCGTTCATCTTCAGAACACAAATTAAGATGTTTTGATAAAATCTGGGGGGGGGGGGGGTTCCTCCATTGAAGGCAATAAAATTACCACATTCAGTGACCAGAGAAGTAGTAAAAACATCGCTAAAATAGTTCATGTGACTACAGTGGTTCAACCTTAATGTTATGAAGTGATTAGAATATTTTTTGTGCACAAAAACAAAACAAAAATAACAACTCTATTCATCTATCCCCGTCTCTCATCTGCTACGCTATTTTTGTTGCAGCTTCCAGGTTCTACTCTAAACTCAGTGACCTGACCCAATGTTTTTACTACTTTTCTCGAAATTGAATGTGGTAATTTCATTGCTTTCAATGAGAATAAAAAATTTAAAAAAACTCGGATTTCATCAAAAATCTCTTAATTTGTGTTTTAAAGAAGAACAAAGGTTTTACGTGCGTGGGATGACATAAGGGTGAGTAATTAATGAAAGAATTGTCATTTTAGGGCGAACAAACCCTTTAAGAGCTGCCGTTATAAATGTATATATATATATATATATACACACACGGTATATAGGTGCAATTTAAAGTAACTGAGTTTCAAAGCTACTGCAGAACAGGAATGATGGAATGAAACTTAGTGAAGCTGAAAATACTTTCCACAAATGATAAACAAGACAATAAAACCTCTTATGAACAAGTGCAGCTGCCAAACACAAGCAATTTTCAGCCTCTGAAACTGAATTCATACTGGAAACAGGTGTAAACGAGGTTAATGTGTAATCCAGTTTCACAGAAGGAATAGAGTGACGGTGCTGAATGAAATGAGAACATATCGTAATGAATCGCCGACCGTGTGTTCGGGTCCCATCGACTCCGAGCGTTTGACAACATTACACCGTCAATGAATAGAGGTCGACGGGGGGCAGAAAGCTCTCAGAAAAACCCCTCAGACGCCCAGCAGGAGAGAAACACTCATATACAAACGCTCATAGAGTGACTGAGAAGCAGCACACAGTCAGACGAGGCCGTTAACAGCGGGTCTTCATTACTGCGGCATGAAAACACAGCAATGAGAGCGTTATCAGAAAAAGTGTAAGAGAGAGACTTCTGTCATCGTTTACTCACCCTCATGTCATTTCAAACCTGTATGACTTTACCTTATCGATTACAATGATGACTGGAGCTTTCAAGCTACAAACGGGATGCAAAAGCATCATGAAAGGATCATTTTAGGGTTCTTTTTGAAGCATGAAAGCTTCAGTACCCACTGAAACTCATTGAAAAGAGCGACAAGTCCTTAAAATATCAAGAAAGTTATAAAGGTTTGGAATGAAATGAGGCTGAGTTTGTTTGCTTTGCTGATGCAATTTACTTCACTAAATAAACTCAAACCCCATGATAAATCAGCGTGTTTGGATATACGCTGAAAAGTACAATGCCAGCATCTAAAACATAGAAGTACGTACACAGCTTTAGAAAACTTATTAATCCTTTGAATACAGAAGCAGAAATGCCTGCCTGAGTCAGAGAGAATAAATAACATTATAAATGCACGTATAAGAGAAAACAATAAAACACCTTGATCATGCCAGATGTGTTCTGCTCTGATGTACAGAAGTGTTAACGTAAAGGCTCAAACCCACTCAAGAACACAGGACGAGAAGAGATAATAAAAGAGAAATGAAACGCAGGCTGTACAGATGGAGGAGCTGACGGGAGGAATGATCTGGCCAGCCTTTAGTATTTATAAATAAATCACTCAAATTCCCACCAACACGTCTGATCACGACCAGATCTGACTGTCAACACCTCACCGTTTTGTCTGTTACTCACACATATGGCCGGACAATCTGCCACCACAAACATGAGCGTGTGTTTCTGCATGTCTCTGACTGTCTACTGCCAGTCTACAAACACCGCCAGCACTCCACGACAGAGAGAGAGACGGGCAGAACGATAGAATGAACAATACATACAACTAATGAAAGAACGAATGGTACATAGAACGAGAGGGATAGATACATAGAAGGATAGAACAATATATATGACATATAGAATGATATATAGGATATATATAGAATGACAGATAGAAAGATAGATAGAACAATAGACAGAATGAACAATGATGTTTTATATAATTATGTATTATCTTCTTTCAGATGAACACAATCAGAGATATATTTAAAAATGTCCCTACCAAACTTAATAATGGTAGTGAATGGGGGTCGAGATTTTGAAGCCCAAAAAGTTCCATCTATCTATTATAAAAATAATCCATTTGGCTCCACATATAGTCTACAGAACTATAGAACGATAGATAGATAGATAGATAGATAGATAGATAGATAGATAGATAGATAGATAGATAGATAGATAGATAGATAGATAGATAGATAGATAGATAGATAGATAGATAGATAGATAGATAGATAAAACGATAGATAGATAAAACGATAGATAGAACGATAAATGATAGATAGAATGATAGATAGATAGAACTATAGATAGATAGATAGATAGATAGATAGATAGATAGATAGATAAAACGATAGATAGATAAAACGATAGATAGAACGATAAATGATAGATAGAATGATAGATAGATAGAACTATAGATAGATAGATAAAACGATAGATAGATAGATAGATAGATAGATAGATAGATAGATAGATAGATAGATAGATAGATAGATAGATAGATAGATAGATAGATAAACGATACATATATAGATAGATAGATAGATAGATAGATAGATAGATAGATAGATAGATAAAACGATAGATAGATAGATAGATAGATAGATAGATAGATAGATAGATAGATAGATAGATAGATAGATAGATAGATAGATAGATAGATAGATGGATAGATAGATAGATAGATAGATAAATCATAGATAGATAAATAGATAGATAGAACTATAGATAGATAGATAGATAGATAGATAGATAGATAGATAGATAGATAGATAGATAGATAGATAGAACGATAGATAGATAGAATGATAGAACTATAGATAGATAAACGATAAATAAATGATAAATAAACAATAGATAGATAGATAGATAGATAGATAGATAGATAGATAGATAGATAGATAGAACGATAGAACTATAAATAGATAGATAAAACGATAGATAAATGATAAATAAACAATAGATAGATAGATAGATAGATAGATAGATAGATAGATAGATAGATAGATAGATAGATAGATAGATAGATAGATAGATAGATAGAACGATAGATAGACAGATAGATAGATAGATAGAACGATAGATAGATAGATAGATAGATAGATAGATAGATAGATAGATAGATAGATAGATAGATAGATAGATAGATAGATAAAAAAATGCGTAAAAAAAAGTATCCATATTTAAAACTTTAATAACCAGCTTCCGCCAGACAGCCGTATGCATCGATTTGCGGTGAAAGTGTGACCTCAGACTCGATGCATGACGTAATCACGAACACGGAAGCTCAGAGGACAGAACAAAACAAAACACCGGTCATGAATTAGACGTCTAAAACGATCATTTTTAAAGGATCGGATATCGGAGGATTTTGATATAAGAGAAGAGGAGCTTGAGTTTGTTTGAATCACGAGAGATGCTCACGATACTCCTACATCCTGCGTCACACATCACGTCATGGGTTACTCTTGTGGCGCAAGTCGATTTGCGTACGGTTGTCTGCCGGAAGCTAATTATTATAGTTAATGAAGTTTTTCGCTTCACTTTTCATGGTGCCTTTATTAACCCCCTGGAGCCGTATGGATTATATTTATGATAGATGGATGCCTTTTCTGGGGCTTTAAATCTATTTTTATATATATATATCTGAAAGAGGATACACATAGGATGACTTGAGGGTGAGTAAATTATGAGGTTATTTTCATTTTTGGGTGAACCCTTTAATTGAAAACACCCAAACATGCTTCTATCATATCCTACAATCCTTTGCAGGAGGACTGTTTTTCCAGTGCACGCATAGAAAAGAGCGGTCAGGGGTTTTTACTGCCCTTGTCTTCTTTCTCTGCCATGACCTCTAAAATATGGACGTCCGAGATCATATCGCGAAAGCAATACCTGCGCCAGCAGCCTTCACACAAATTGATCCCTGCCGCCAGACGTCCAGCGCGTTTCCTGCACACTTCCCCGTCAGCACTGTATGCAGACACACAAATGTGATCTTTATCTTTATGAGTTTTCCTTGGGCACATGCCATTTGGCACCTACATGTGATGAACGACCCGTCTTTAAGTGAGAGCGTTTGCATGCTAGTCAGTAGAGCTAACTGTAAGATGCGTGTGTTGAAATTCAGCTTAAAGGTTTCAAAATGATCTTTGAGGACATTGCAACAAAGTTCATGTGATAAATAATTTGCTAAATGACTTTCTTAATGTTATTCATATGATCACTTCACTAGCACTAATGCTACTCTTGAGGGATTATTAATAGGAATTACACTCAATACACACAGAGAACACACAGGATGAATCCAAATTCACAGATCATCTTATGTTGTACGCAGGGGGGAGAATTAGCACAGCCCAAATCAACATGCATTGAAAATTATGTCAAAAGTGCTTGTGTTGGTGTATTATTTTGGGAGGATTTTTGAAGCATGTCCATGCATCCATTTGAGCTCATGCTAACTGTCATGCATGCATGCGTTTACACCAATATTACCCATCAAGCATGCATGCATTTGGATTAATTTTACTCATCATGAATGCATGTAATTTGGATTAATATTAACCATCATGCATGCATGTATTCTGACAAAAATAAACATTATGTATGTGTACTGTCGGACTAAAATGAACCGTCATGAATGCATGCATGGACTAACAATCATGCTGTGCAGTTTGGACGAACTTTCCTCAGAACACCTTGTGCTTAAGAAGTTTGCAACAGATCTTTTTCAACTGATTAAGTTGTGACAGAAGAATGTGATCAAAGTGGGTTTTTTCTAAATAAACAGTTTTAGAGATGAAATGTGACGTATTTCCAATTGAAACAGGTTATTCAATGAGAAATAAATGGGACTGATAATCAGTGTTGGGGAAAGTTACTTTTAAAAGTAATGCATTACATTATTGCACTACTTCCTAAAAAAGTAACTGCACTTTTTATGAATTTTCTCACCTCGGCTGTTTGTTTGTTTAATAACAAAAAAAAGTTATATTTTCGGTAAATGCTAAAGCCCTTTCACACCAAAAGTGAAATGCATATTTACGCCTGTACATAGGGCTACACTATCGCGCTTAAACGCAATTCTTAGTCAGATAATTTTTTTATGCGCAGCTTGTCAGTGAAGTACGACTCCAAATGCTAATCCATCTGAAATCACTGCGAGTTTGAGTCGCTTATAATGTACATTTGAAAAAGTGACGCGCGTCACACATCTTTCCAGACATGAGAAGCATTTATTAACATCTTGTCCAACAAAAGACAACATTTAATAACATGATTTTACTCCAAACTCTAGACTGTTATCTTCTTCTGCTGCAGGGCATATTTTGAGTTTCTGCACAAGAGCGCCCTCTGGCGTTCAGATGGAGAAGCATTTACCACTGATCACAGAGCCGTACAGCTCTGACAAGCTGTGCGATTTAATCGTGCAGCCCTACTTGTACAGTAGAGGGCGCTGCTCAAACAAACCTTTCAGCTGTTCTGCTATTCTGGATTAAAGAAACATAGGATACAGGAGAAGGAAGTTCGACACACTTATTTCTAAATCTAATGATTTAAAGTAACTTTTGTTTAAAGCAGTATGGTTGAATTGACCCTTCGCCGGGAGTTTGATTGACAGGCGATCTGACCAATCATAACCCCGAATCCGCCATTTTGTCCAACAAAGCATGTTTGGTGAACTTGAACTTGAAAAATGAATGTGTACTCACGTCTTTCCGCGCTTGAAACAACATTCCTTCTGATGTTCATTCATATGTTTATTTGATGCTATAAATGAACTAGAATGAAGAGACGATCGGTTCACGAGGAGCTCCAGCGATCTGTCACGACACATTAAAGAGACGCTACACGATATTTATTCATTAAACTTCTTTAAAAAATTACAATATTTTAAATATGAAACTGTTTCATATGTCTGTCGACGCGTGAGAGCGGTTTATTGGTTTATATTATTTTATATTAGTTTAATATTAAATTAAATACAAACTATATTTGTGTAATTTAATATAGTTAATTATTGTAGGTTTACGTAAATTTCAAAGATTGCATTTCACTGTTTTTACTCATTTTGAGGAATACTGAATGTTTTTGTGCAGGTGAGATGAGTAAATGTATTAAATCACTTAGTGTAGAACTACAATAACCATCACGTTCACACAGCGAATACATGTGAAAAAGTAACTTAGATATTATGTTGTAAATTGAAAAAGTAATCTGATTACATAAATTACTCCCAACGCTGCTGATCACATCAGCTTTTGATGTAAAATTATGAAGACAAAACTTAATTTAGAAGAACGCGGACTGACGATTTGTTCGCATTAAGAGCAGGAAAATGTTTTAAGAAGTCAAAATTGATCATTTAAAGTCAGCGAATCAGCCTGGTTTCTAGTACATGTGCTTGAACAAAAGTATTTCATCACAACTGAAGCACTTTCACTGTGTAGTAGAAGTATGCGATTTGGGACGCAGCCATGTTTGGATTGCCGTGACCTCCGTCCTCGCAGTGAGCCTCACATTGTTTCCTTGGACACAAGCGTTTGATTTAGAGCTGAACAGCCTTCCAGATTTCATAAGACAGTGATGGGACCACACACGTCTGAGACGGGAACAGCCTGTACACTTTCCTCCCTAAAAACTGACACTTACTGTCACAAAACTGTGTAGAGGCGAGCGGCACGCGCTGCGATGACAGTTATCTTCCCCGCTACACCCACGCCATTCCCTCCGCATCACTCCAAACGCTCTCTCTCTCTCCCGCTCGCTCCTCTCAGACAAATGAAAGTGGAGTAGATTTAGCGGCGTACAGCGGCTCAGGGGGTTTAAGCTCCTGTGACTAGTATCATGTACCTTTCTTTTGCATCCTGCTTTACTCTCCAAATTCTGAAGGGCTGTTGCATCATCAACAACACCTCACAGGAGCGTACGTGAAGAGTACAGCGGCGGTTTAGTCAAAGCCCAAATGTTACAACGTGACAAAGCGACATCTGTGGTTGTGTTCACAGAGAAATCTGCTGAGGGAACTACAACTCCACCATACTGGAAACATCAGAAACACTGTACTTACTAAGCGCTTAAAATAGGTGTTTAATACAAGGGGGGTGACTTTAAAAATACAGAAATAAATTCTTAAAGGTCCTAAAATAGCCTTAATTTTATGAATGATAAAATCTAATAAAATGTGCATTACAAAACAAATGTAATACAATATTAGAAAAAAGAAATTAAAGGCAAATCTCATTGAAATATGTACAGGTCACATTTAATCACAAAATAAAATTAAATTAAATAAAAAAAATGCATTACAATAATTTTTTTTGTGGGGAGGGGGAGGGGTCTTTAAAAATACAAAAATAAAATCTTACATGTCCTAAACTGGCCTTAATTTTCTTAATGCTAAAATAAAAAAATAAAAAAAAGCATTACAAACAAATTTCTTACTATATTAGAAAAACAAATTAAAGGCGAATCTCATTGAAATGCGTACAGGTCATATTCATAAAAATAACAAAATATAAATATAAATAATTTGGGAGGGGGGGGGGGGGCTTTAAAAATACAAAAATAAAATGGCCTTAATGCTAAAATAAAATAAAACAAAACAAAATATGCATTACAAACAAATGCATAGAAAAACAAATTTAAAGGTGAATCTTATTAAAATAGGTCACATTTCACCAAAATAAAATAAATAATATGCATTACAAAGATTTTTTTTAAGGTGCTCTTTAGAAATACAAAAATAAATTCCTAAAGGTCCTAAAATACCCTTAATATTCTTAATGCTGAATAATATTTTACTTGTATTGTGAACTACAATAAGCCACTGATTCAAAAAATAAATAATACGCTTCAGGAGTTTCACATTTAATAAAAATGAAATGTTTATGAAAATCACATTTAATAAAAATGTTGTTCAATCCAAAGCTCTAATTTAGCCCCAAGAAGAAAACAAAATCAGTGAAACTGTTTTGGAAAACTCATGCAATCAATTTCTATACCAAAAATTAAAACATAAATAAAAGTAAAATAATAAACTATAATATAAGGAGCTCCAGGCAAGATATCCCAACTGAAACTGAGATCCCAGATCAGCTCCATCTCACCAATTAAAGCAGCTTGATTAATATTCATTGCTTGCATTTAAAGGGTTAAACTGAGACACCGAGCATGACTTATAAAGACACACCTATCCTCAACACTGACATTTACTGCTTAAGTTTGTTTCACAGGCTTGTTTAAATCACAAACACCTTCACGAGCAACGCTACGAGCAACAAGCATCACTAATCAAAGACATGAGCATCAAACCAAACTGTGAATCATAAACTCATTCCGTGAGTCAGAAAGAAAAGCCTGTAATGAATCTTCAGTTGCGTGTCTGCAACAACCAGGGCAAACAAACAAACAAACAGCAGTGAGAATAAACAGATGTTGTTCTGAAAGAGAGACACCACTGAAATCTGAAGAGTCTAACTAATGACCACAACACAGACTAAACGCTTTCTGACACATTACCATCACAAACAGTGAGCAGGAATGGAAATATAAATAAAGCAGAATAGAATTAGAATGGAATAGAGATCGATGCACATTTAGAACACTACTGTATGGAAACTGTCCGACACGCTACACACACTGACTGCAGAAGTGAATACTCACAGACGCACCAGCACGCGCTCCTCAACAACACAACACCACTAACACACGACTCCAGCGATCCACCGGCTACAGAGAGGAACACCAGCGAGAGTGATGGAGAGAGAGAGAGAGAGATGAGAGAGAGAGTGGGAGGAGAATACCATCTCTCTCTCACACACACACACACGCTCATCTGACAGCGGCTCAGATCATCACACACACACACACACTACTACATTACACATGATTCACACAGAGCTTCAGCAGGGTCAACAATATATATACATATATATATATATATATATATATATATATATATATATATATATGTATGTGAAATAAAAATGTGAAATTTTTATGTGGGCAGAACAATTAATGCTGAAAGCTATAAATGAAGCTATAAATAAGAATATCTTGAAATAGCTATAAATCTGATTCCATAAATTCAGGAGACAAAAAAGACATATATTATAATATTGATAATATTTGTAATGTTTAGCATTTTTTTTCCTCCAGATTTTGCGGAAAAAAAAATCTAAATATTGAGAAAATCGCCTTTAAAGTTGTCCAAATGAAGTCCTTAGCAATGCAAATCCATACAAAAATACTTTTTTGATTTATTTACGGAAGAAAATGTACAAATTTCTTCATGGAACATGATCTGTACTTAATATCCGAATGATTTTTGGCATAAAAGAAAAATTAATAATTTTGACTCACACTTTACTTTAGGGTCCAGTTCACTATTAACTATGACTTTTGCCTTACTAAACTCCTAATTACTGCTTATTAATAGTTGGTAGTTGTTAAACTCATGTATTGGGCAGGATTATGGCATGTAGAATATGGTCATGCCGAATAAGACATTAATATACACCAATTAACAGCCAATATCCTAATATCCTAGGAATATGCATGCTAATAAGCAACTAGTTAATAGTGAGAATTGGACCCTAAACTAAAATCTTACCATATATATATATATATATATATATATATACACACAGATACATATTTTTGACCAATAAGAAAGCATGTACATAGTCAGTGCCGATAGCCTTGTGAGCAGCACTGATATATGGCGTTGTTAAGCTTCCGGTGACCCGAGTTCGAGTATCAGCTCACGGCCCTTTCCAGATCCCGATCAACCTCGCTTCCTGTCTTGCTTACTGTCCTATCATAATAAAAGCCAAAAGCGACAAAAAAAAAAGAAAAAAAACATGCGCATAAACTACAACGGAGACACATTTACCAAATAAATTCCTCAATGTCCATCAAAAAAAAGAAATGTGACTTTGCGATGGCATAACATGACCGTGTTTATTATAGATGCAATTATTTGACTTACATAACCTAAAGTAACCAATTCTCTAGTTTAATTTGATGCTTTGCATTCATCCTAACTTCAAACCCACATGCTAAAACAGCTATGTTATGGCTCATTCCAATGAGTCCAGTAATCCAATCACATCCTCTGTTGAGCCAGTCACGTGATTTTTTTTTGTTTTTTTTTTGAGTATTGAGGGATTTTTGTACTAAATGTGTTTCTGTCTGACATGTTTATGCTCAATTCTTTTTATCGGATATATAAACATTATCCACCTCACAATGCGACCGTAAGAGTACGTGGCACATTAACGTTTAATATTTCACGATTGTTTTATGATTGAGATATGCAGTGACCGACAGTATCCAGAGCAAACTACAACATTTTTATGAAATTTCGCCGTTTTGAATAAAAACATGCTGTTATTTGCTTAATATGATATGACTAATGTAATTCATAACTGATGTAACAAGACAAGAGATGTTTTGCGTGTTTGACATATTAAACATACAAATAATATTATAGGCCAGAGCTTCCCAAACTGAAGAGGGGTAAGGCCCCCCAAAAACATCGCAAAAGCTCCACGACCCCGCCGTTAAAAAACATATACCGACATTTACCTACAAATACATTTATTAACAAGTTTGTAAGAATTTCATGTGAACTATGATGTAAACATTCTTTACAAATATATTTAAATCCATAAAACCTTACATACTTTCAAAAAACATATAATATTTTAATTATTTTAATCTATTGATTTGGACTAGCTACGCCCCCCCGCAATACCACTACGGCCCACCGGGGGCCCGCAGCCCACAGTTTTGGAAAGCACTGTTATAGGCCAATCTTCTCGACTTCTTAAATTGACTGCGAATGCGTCTGTAGACTGATTTTTATGGGTCGTTTTTGCAGGGAAAATCAAAAGGATGTGACGGTTAAACGCGCTCTTCCGTTCAATGACACTGCGCTTAAAAAGTTCAAGACAACGCCGAAAGAGCCATTCAAGTCAAAGTGTCATGCAAAGAAAAGGCATTTTAATTACACTGTTAAAAAAATACTGTAAATTTTACAGTATAATACTGGTAGCAGGGTTGCCAGCCAGTTACTGTAAATTTTACAGTAGTGTTATTGTAATTCAATTTACAGAATTTCCCTGTATTCTCTGATTACAGTAAATAACAGTATTTTTTAAAATTATGAAGGGTCAATTTACAGCAATTTTCTGTAAATTTGAGTCAAACCCCAGAATGCATTGCAGTTTACAGCAATATGCTGTATTATTAAAAAACAGCCAGCGGCTGTAAAATAATGCGGTAATTTTTACAGCAATTCATTACAGTGTAACTCATGTCGACATGATGCCGGTGAACTGCAGAGCTGGTACAAACATATCCACATCGCTTGATCAGACGCTGTCTTAACTGCCGTTGACGTTATTCATATTTTCACTGAAACAGAAATACGAGGCGGGGCCTATCGATCAGCCCCGCCCCCTTTTAAAATTAGCCAATAGCATTTAGTTAATTCATTTCTCACAGCTGAGCTCAGTAACAGCAGATTCCTCTTAAAATAAACATTTTTCCTACTAATCTCCTCCGTGTTGCTTTAAAATGTAGCATTCTGTGCAGAATTGAAATGATCCGAGTCAACTCGCGCGTATGATCCGGAACAGACTGTGCTCGCGCAGCAGCAGCTAGAAACCAGATTTCATTCACCCCAATTGAAAGCATGTTTACACTGTCTTAATCATTCCCTATCTCCTATATAGTGCAATATGTGCCATTCACCATGTGGAAATTAGTCGCATATTGATATAGATATAGATAGAGTTGCAGCTTCAGCATCGAATATAAAGTAGGGGGCGGGACGCTTTAGATTCTAGAGAGCATTTGGTTGGACAGAAAATCTGATGAGAAGCATCAGATCAAAACCGTTGATCCATATTGACATATTCGAACTAAAACCCAAAAAACCTCTATTTTGATTCAATGTTCACAAAGCTATTTCACAATATTACAGAAAATATGTGTACAGTACAGCATGTCCATTTTTTATAACTTACATTTTAAAGTTACACTATTTATATTAAAAAAGTTAAACACTTCACTCAATGTAGGTCTCGAAGGCTGTACATACGTACAGTATTTACATTTTAGTAGTTGTCTATATACACCGCTGTACTGAAATGTGGTGCTGGTATGAATCAGCCTCCTGGGATCCTCCTTCACACTGAGCAGATTGAAGACCAAACACCTGCACACTCACACACACACACACACACACACACACACACACACACACACACACACACACACTCCTCCCTAGTGTAACTCATTAGCAGTCTGGCACAGTGAAATCACAGGAGCCGAATAAACGGAGGGGAAGTTGTGAACGGCTCCATGTTCAGTGTTTACATGTGAAATCCCTCAGGAGCAATGCAACTATCTGTTATCCCCGGAGCTTTTCTGTAGGAAAACACTGATCTGATCCGCTGCAGTACCGGAAAGATCCATCATGACCAGAAAGCAGCAGAAAACAATTAATGGTAACTGCAAAAGGTGTGCTTCTCAAACAGGGGCCGGAAACTTTAAAGTATTGAAATGTGTACATTTTTATTAACATATTAAAATGATCTGCCAATTAAAAAAAAAAACAACAACGCTATCTCACAACCAATTCGTATGTCTTTTTTGAGGTGGCTAATTCGTACGACCTCACTCACATCAATTCATATGATTGGTCTAAACTCCAGTGATGGGCGGTTCAGGTTAGGTCATTTGTGCGAATTCAGACAAATTTGGCAACTCAAAAAATAAGTGTTAACATTTTAACTATATGTCAACAAATTGCACTAACCCTAACCTAAAGCCCTGTTTACACTTGGTATTCAAAAGTGTTTTGGTCGATTGGATCACAAGTACACAGTAAAAACCCCAGAGTTAAATCAACTCTGCTCAGATAACATTTGGTCCCTCTCTAAATAGTGTTAAAGTAACACTGAAGCAGAGCTAAAGTTAATGAGATAATTAAGCAATTAATTAAGGGATGATTGAACATTAATGATGAACGCCTGCTGTTAACAAGCAGAATCACTGAAGAAAAGAGAAACACAAGAACTACAACTGACTTCAGCCACAGAAATCAACTGAAGATAAAAGACATTCAATCTCTGAAGAGTGTTATTTTAACACTAGTTCAGTGTTACTTTAACACTATTTAGAGAGGGACCAAATGTTATCTGAGCAGAGTTGATTTAACTCTGGGGTTTTTACCGTGTAGACGAGGGAGACACATTCCTCTTTACATCTGGGCTGCGTTCAACTCCACTTTTAGACACGCACTCACAAACTTCGCCAAGCACTTCCTCTCGGGGGAATCCCTGCCGCCATTTTGAAGTGCTTTCTACTTCGTGACGTGGACATGGGAAGTTTATATAGATAGACAATCTACTTCATATGAACACTTCACACAGCTCCATATCCCACAATGCAACACAATTGTGACATCACCACACGCTCTGTTATTTTTTTTTAAAATATTTAAAACAACCCAAACACACTTACATATAGAATGCTGCATTAAACAGTTTCATATGGAAAAAATACATAATATTCCATATAAACCATTTAATAAAAAATATAAATTCATATATACTTCACAAAGTGGAACGCACCTCAAAATGGCGGCAGAGAAAAAGTGCCTCAGGTAGTTGGCGAGTGTGTGTATAAAAGTGGAATGGAACGCAGCCCTGGTGTTTTAATCCGTTCCTTCTTCTTCTTCTTCTTCTGTGATTTTTATTGGCAGTTTGCAAACAAGGTGCATTACTGCCATCTTCTGGACTGACTTTTGTCCACTTTCAACCACTTCTGTCCTGATTTCTTTGAGGGGACGATCTATGGGCGGGTAAAGGTATGTTTTTTTATCTGATCTTTCAATGGGCGAAATAAGCTGTTTACATGAATTCAACTGGAGGAAAAACGCATGCATCAGCTTTCGTTTCTGCTCTGACAGCCGCAAGACCAGCCGAACACCGTGAGTGTGTGTTAGAAATCAGGAATGGTGGGAGAACATTGTGCTTGGTACATTTTTCATCTTCAAGCCAAACGTGGGTCTTCAGCCGACAATTTACAGTTGTGTTCAAAATTATTCAACCCCCCAATGCTGTAAATGGTTTTAGAGAATTTAGAGTACATTTGTAATTGAATTCAGAATGAAATCCTACAAGGACTTCTTAAAGAAGCATATGCAACTAAAATGACATCAATTGGTTTTGTAATACAGTAGTAAATGTTTCTTTTGTGAATTCTTCATTGACACAATTATTCAACCCCTTAAAGACTACCACTCTGAAGAACAGAGGTCCATTGAAGTGTTTTCAATCAGGTATTGAAAGCACCTGTGGATGTCAGGGAGCAGCAATAAAGCCTAATAAGCACCAATTAGGCAGCTTTAAAATGACTGTGATACTCAGCTCCTTCTAGACATTTACTGGTGTGGTTACAAACATGGTGAAGTCAAGAGAATGGTCCAGGAAGACAAGAGAAGAGGTGATTACTCTTCACAGGAAGGGCAATGGCTATAAGAAGATTGCAAAGATGTTAAACATACCAAGAGACACCATAGGAAGCATCATTCGCAAATTCAAGGCAAAGGGCACTGTTGAAACGCTACCTGGTCGTGGCAGAAAGAAGATCCTGACTTCGACTGCTGTGCGCTACCTGAAGCGTAGAGTGGAGAAAAGTCCCCGTGTGACTGCTGAGGAACTGAGAAAAGATTTGTCAGATGTAGGTACTGAAGTTTCTGCTCAGACAATACGGCGCACCCTGCGTAATGAAGGCCTCCATGCCAGAACTCCCAGGCGCACCCCCTTGCTGTCTCCAAAGAATAAGAAGAGTCGACTGCAGTATGCCAAAAGTCATGTGAACAAACCACAGAAGTTTTGGGATAGTGTTCTGTGGACTGATGAAACAAAATTAGAACTGTTTGGGCCCATGGATCAACGCTATGTTTGGAGGAGGAAGAACAAGGCCTATGAAGAAAAGAACACCTTGCCTACTGTGAAGCATGGCGGGGGGTCAATCATGCTTTGGGGCTGTTTTGCTTCTGCAGGTACTGGGAAGCTTCAGCGTGTGCAAGGTACCATGAATTCTCTTCAGTACCAGGAGATATTGGAGGACAATGTGATGCAGTCCGTCACAAACCTGAGGCTTGGGAGACGTTGGACCTTTCAACAGGACAATGATCCCAAGCATACCTCCAAGTCCACTAGAGCATGGTTGCAGATTAAAGGCTGAAACATTTTGAAATGGCCATCGCAGTCACCAGACTTAAATCCGATTGAGAACCTCTGGTGGGACTTAAAGAAAGCAGTTGCAGTGCGCAAGCCTAAGAATGTGACTGAACTGGAGGCTTTTGCCCATGATGAATGGGCGAAGATACCCGTAGCTCGCTGCAAGACACTTGTGTCAAGCTATGCTTCACGTTTAAAAGCTGTTATAACTGTAAAAGGATGTTGTACTAAGTATTAAGATTGAATGTCACTTGGGGGTTGATTAAAACTGATAATGATGTGAGCAGAGAAAAGACATTTGTGGTTATTTCATTATAAATGTTATGTTATATTTGTCTGACCTACACGTGCCTCTTTGATTTAATTGTAAGCAGGATGACTGAATGATCAAAATCAATGTCAAACCGGCCAAAACAATCAATTTCATTGGGGGTTGAATAATTTTGAACACAACTGTAAATCCCTACTGGCTAGTGAGCTTTCCATAATGTTTATGCATTAGGTCAGTAGGTGGAAAGAAGGTGGTCTTTTGTGGCTGTTTTAAACAAATTCGACCACATGAGCATCTAGACTACGAAAACAATCCGGCCAAATGTGTTTTCGACTACCTCTGGAAGAGGTCAAAAGTGGACAAGCTCAAAACGTTTTGCACCCATCGACCAAAACGCATTTTAATACCAGGTGTTTACAGGACAGTCTACTAATGATCTACTACAGTCTCCTAATACTCTAATGAGAGTTAGTTGCTAAGGTACTTAGCTGGTAAAATGTCTAAAGTGCACCATTGAAATAAAGTGTTACCCATAAGTTACTTCTTGAAACTTTTGTAATCACAAAATACATTTTGATTAATACACACACACACATTTTATATACTTAACTTTTTTTTTTCACCAGTCACCAGCTGTCAGATTAAACCTTCGTTTCAGCACTAAGACACTTTCATTTTTTTTCTTTGACATGAAAAGTTTGGAAGAGTTGTAAGAAGCACAAAGCCACAGTGACAATCTCTAAAACTTTCTAGACATACTCGCACCTTCAACTGAAAGCAGAACGAGACACACGGGTTTCTGCGTTTGCAGTTTTAATCTGCTGATACTCTACAAAACACTGAGATCTGAGCTTCACCCCATTTCACTGCGATAACTAAGCCAGAGGAAGAGTTTGTTCTGGAGCATTTGAAGGTGAGGAGCAAACACTGGGTTCCCACAGCGGTGAACTTCCACAACCTTTCCATGACCCTTCCAGTAGATTGCATGGGATTACTGGATGAAAAATGCTTTCACAAAAGAACAATTGGTCTCATTCAGTAAGTGTGCAGGTATTTCCAGGAACATTTCAAACCACACATAGGCAAAACCCACATACTCTGGATGTTCGTGTAGTTGTGATAAAGGGATAGTTCACCCAAAAAAGAAAATTACCCCATCATTTACTCGCCCTCAAGCCATCCTAGGTGTATATGACTTTCTTCTTTCAGACGAACACAATCTGAGATATATTTAAAAATATCCTGGCTCTTCCAAGCTTTATAATGGTAGTGAATGGGGGTCGAGATTTTGAAGCCCCAAAAAATGCATCTATCCATTATAATTATAATCCAAATGGCTCCAGGGGTTTAACAAAGGCCTTCTGAAGTAAAGTGATGCTTTTTTTTGTAAGAAAAATATCCATAATTAAAACTTTACTAACTACAACAACTAGCTTGTGGCAGAAATGCATCGATTTCCGGCGGAAGAGTGACCTTTGACCCGACACATGACGTGATCACGAACGCGGAAGCTCAGAGGATAGAGCAAAACAAAACACCGGTCATGAATTAGAAGTTATTTTAAAGAGAAATGTTGGAGAATTTAACCGAGAGGGGAGGGGCGTCTGATACTCTAACTGCGTCACGGGTTAATCTTGTGGTGCAAGTCGATTTGCACAGATAGTTTCTTACAAACAACTTTTATGATGGATGAATGCATTTCGTTTGGGCTTCAAAATCAGCCCTCCTTTATTAGCATTATAAACCTTGGAAGAGCCACGGTATTTTCAAGTATATCTCCATTTGTGTTCATCTGAAAGAACATGGTCATACACACCTAGGATGGCCTGAGGGTGAGTAAATTATGGGATAATCTTCATTTTTGGGTGAACTATTTCTTTAGGATGAAATTATATACATAGATATTTCATCATATGAAAGAGTAAGAAAAGACAAGTTATAGTTTGAGCTGTGAGATTTCATGGTATAAGAATGCGGATATCCATTTTTATACCATGAAGAATGAGGTTATACAAATTAATGTGCAACACACATGCTGCGAACTAGGTTGGAATTTTGAAAATAGGAAATATGAAAAACTCCACACTATTATTAGTGAATGAGGTCCATTTTCTGGCCAACTAGAAGAGAGCAGAACTGAATATAAAAAGTAATAAGTCTGTGAAGGCTGTTAGGAAAGCCCTTATATGGAGATTGGGCGTGGCTTATGCAAATTAATAACCTTGAGCATGCGGTCACACATTTAAGTATTTATGAATTCTTTTTGTGAAAAGTTCTATTGTGCATCCAAATACAAAACAATCCTGTCTATTATTACACAATACTACATTTTGAAAAAAACTTGATTCGCAAAAAAGCCCTAATTTGAGCTAATTTTATATGCCGATTTCAAAAATGTCAATCATAGTTTTCCATCAGTTTTTTCACAAAATATGATTTTTCAAATAATGTATGCATAAGCTTTAATGCACTTATCAAAATAACAAAAGCAGTGAAAAGTATTCCAAAAGTATTCAAAATGTAACTTACAATATTCAAAGCAGTGAAAAAAAAAACATGTTTAAAGAACTTTACATGAACGCAAGTTTAATATATAAGCTTTTTTCATTAATTTTCAGTCGCTGTTGGGATGCAGTTGCAGTTTTTCTGTTAATTCTAAGCTTGATTAGACATAAAATAATGTCCTGCATGTGAAAATCAGCTGTGAACTTAACTTTTAGTTTTTCAGAGAAAGCACATGTTCTTTGTGACAGTTTTTCAGGCGATTAATGGATAATATAAGACTTTTTTACCTTACAATTGGTTGTCGAAAGCAAAAATGCTATGAATAATAAGTGATATTTTGTGAGAAAGTGAAATGCTAAAGCAAAACAGCACTATTTTCGGAATTGGCAAGTACTGGATTTCATTCATCAAGTTTGATACAGGGCAGTGTTAGCAAATGAGACCCAATTTCTAGCCAACAAATTATTTTAGAGCAGAGCATAACGGCACATAAAAACGAACAATTTTGACTTTCAGGAACCTGTAAAACTAGTTCCAAAGTTGCTTTCCCAACACTGAGCATCAATCCCGAAACCCCTCTCAGAAACATCTGCTCGTGGTTTAACGTGCCGCTAATCAGGACGATCAGTCCACATCAGATCCCACACTGCGGAAACGTCCATCTCTTCCCTCGGCACACACTCATCGACTGCGGTGGCGGCGTCTTCCAGCAAAGGAAATAACGAGGGGTTTCCATAGTGACGGGAGAGGAGCGGGAATCTGACTCGTGTGAAGGATGAAGCCTGTTCTCCAGGGGTCCCCGGGGAGCCCACAGCTCTACATCTTTCCCTTTCATACTCTCTCCTTTCTCCTCCTTCCGTTTCTCTCTCTGGAGCAGCATGTGCTTTAGTGTGTCAGGGGTAAGTCTGCGCGTTCAAAGCGTCAACTCAAACGCGGCATCATTACTGTAGCGCAGAAACCACCAGCAAAGGCGACGGTCTCTCTTCTCTGACCTCCGCGTCGTTCAATCGGTCCGCCGTCTTTTTTATTTCACCTTTATTTGTCTTTCGTAAAGGTAAGCGCATGTGAAACCTCAATGGAATAGAGAAAAGGAAAACAGATAAAGAAAGAGCGATCAGACCTTGGCAGTTCAACTGGACGAGGAAGAAAAACAGCGTTGCCGGAAGGTCACTGATCAGTTGGACTGATCATAACAGAGCTTGTTTTGAACGTAGAGAGAGTAAAACTTCCTCTCCAGTCAATCTTGAACATTTACTGATACTAAACGTCAAAAATGACTCTCTCAGTAACATGACCGCCCGTGTTTACACATCAACACCTACTTTGAAGGATTGAAGGACATCCAAACAATGCCTCAAACTGTGCTCAAGTTTGCTTTTATTTTACAGTATCCCATAGATTTTTTTAAAAATTACAACAATGGAGAGCAAATTGACTTTTGCTTAAGTCTACTGATTGCTTCTCAAATACTGCACTGAAACAGACTTCAGAAATCTCATGTGTGTCTCCTCTAGAGATTCAGAACAGATCTCAAGCTACATTCAAATGAGGTTTGAAATCCTATGCATTTCTGGAAATCCGTTTTCACTCGACACTAGCTGTAAAATCCGCATTTTTGGTGGAGTTCCCCTTGTAAAATTCACATTCTAGGTGCTAAATATGACGCTATTTGGGGTCGCTTCAACCGGTGACAAGTGTTAAAGTAGCTCAACACTGGTGAAAACGGAGGTATTTCAAAACAATGACGCATATTTAGAAAATGTGACATATTGTACCCATAGATACCTGTAGTTTCACTGGGATTGCTGTACATGCTATTTACATTAACAGTATTTCCCAAGATAAATGCTCCTTTGTGGAATCTTCGTATTACATTCATGCAAAATGTAAGATTTTACTCACATTCGCTGTCTTGCATGGCAAAATATGACGACAGTTGCATTTTAAACACAATTTTAAGCGCGACCTGTACGCAATAAGTGAGTGATGGAGTATTATGCTAATAAAATGATCGTGCCAGAAGCATAACGTGAGAACTTTATCATATTCTTTCTCGGAGCTTTTAGTATTTTTTACGGATGTGGCGGTTAGTTCACCCAAAAATTAAAATTCTGTCATACTTAACCATGTCACACATCCGTAAGGCCTTCGTTCATCTTCAGAAGACAAATTAAGACTAAAATCCGAGCCAGCAAGGTAATTTACACTTTCAGACGTCCAGAAACATCTTTAAATGAGTTCATGTGAGTAAAGCGGTTCAACCTTAATATTATAAAGCGACGAGAATACTTTTTGTGTACCAAAAAAAAAAAAAAAAAAAGACTTTTCAACAATATCTAGCGATGGCCGATTTCAAAACACTGCTTCATGAAGCTTTACAAATCTTTTGTTGCAAATCAGTGGTTCGTTTCGTGTATCAAACAGCCGAAGTCACGTGAACTGTTAAAATTGCGAAACACTTATGATGTAACAAAGCCTCGTTTACTGAAATCACGTGACTTCGCATTTACATTTAGTCATTTAGCAGACGCTTTTATCCAAAGCGACTTACAAGGGGAGCAATTAGGGCAGTGGTTCTTAACCTGGGTTCGATCGAACCGCAGGGGTTCGGTGAGTCAGTCTCAGGGGTTCGGCGGAGGTCAAGACACACACCCTTCTCATATGATTCATGATGACACGCCCCGCTTTTTCCTATTTAGAAGGGTTCGGTGAATGCGCATATGAAACTGGTGGAGTTCAGTACCTCCAACAAGGTTAAGAACCACTGAATTAGGGGTTTCATGCCGTGCTCAAGAGTGCTGTTCATTCTTCAATCCCTGCTGGCGTGGGAATCGAACCAACAACCTTCAGGTTACAAGCCCGACTCCCCCACCATTAGGCCACGACTACTACTTTGGCGTTCCGAACCGTTGATTTGAAAAACGCCGAAGGTGTTTTGAAATCAGCCATCACTAGGTCACTAATCTGAAAGTGTAAACGATCTTTCTGGCAATAGAGACTCACTGAGCCATTTGATTTCATCAAAAATATCTTAATTAGTGTTCTGAAGATGAACGAAGGTCTTACGGGTGTAGAACGACATGAGTGTGAGTAATAAATGACAGAATTGTAATTTTTTGGTGAACTAACCTTTAAGCGTTTTCAGACGTTTCGGTGTGGATGAGCAACTTTTGGAAAATGCTAGTGCAGATGAAGAGAGTGTTTGAAAATGAATGTAGACGTAGTCTTAGTCTTAGTTTCCCGCTTCTCATTTGTTTACACTGGTTTCAGCTGTGTTTGATTACTTAGTCTCGTTTGTGTTTGCTATACAAGTTGTACCCTCACGTTCTCTGTTCGGTCACGTTTGCTGTGTTTCTCTACCCTGTTTTGGATTGTTGTCTGTTTGGAATAAACTTCGTATTGGAATTTTATTCTTCCAGTCTTCGTCTGTTCATCTGCCTGCAATGCACACCTGAAGTTGTGACAGATACAAATGACAAAAACACGCACAAAAAAAAAAATACTAAAACTTTAAAATAAATGAAAACAGAACATTTAGCATCTCATGCAGTGTTGCATTTAAAGTAGGCGCACATTTTCAAGAATTTTGAGAAAACAACTCAAAAAAGATGAATTAAAAACTCATTAAGAAGTCATTTTTGCTGTGTGTCTAAACACTGGGAATGTTTCTAAAGCAGTAGGCACAACAGAGCAGACACTTTATCTGTCAAAATGACTGAACGCATTGCAGATTATCCACCGGTGTTTTTTCCAACGGTAGATTTTTGGTTACTGCAACCTCTTCGGTCTCTTTCCCTTCGTTACCGTCCATCTTCCTCTCGCTCTCTGCAGCGTTTCCTGTCACAGAACGCCACAGGTGACCGGATCATTGATCGCGACACACACCGTACAGGAAACAGCTGTCAGACCCACCGAGAGACAGAGAAACAGTTATATAGAAGCAAGGGCAGAGATATATTTAGCACTCAAATCCTGTGACAGGCCATGAAACGGAAGAGTGATGAACAAATGAAGACCGTGAGCGGAGACGAGTTTCATCACAGACACAACAGAGACGCACGTTACTCCGTCCATTGACCCGAACACTCATACGTCGAGTCATTATGAATAATTTAAGAACGGCAGAGCATCCGACTCATATTTCATTAGAATCAGCATTCGTACGCACTCCGCCGCTGCTCGTTCACGTTACGACACTGGAGACTCAAAAAAACAAGAGCGAAACGTGTCTTTGTGATCTCTGGGAGAAGCTGCAGCGCCCGTGATTTCCTAAGGACTTAAAAAGTGACTTCAAAGGTTGAAGCGCACACTAGAATACATGAGTGCATTAAAAAGGAGGATTTTAGGATCTTCAGACTCGATATGGTCAAGAATGATTGTATAATTGACACGTATGTGATTATGTGAAGCATCCACTAACAATGCATTAAACAATAACATTATTTAACATTCTAAATCTGATTGACTTTCTTTTTTTCTGTGAAACACAAAAGATGGATGTTTTTGCAGAAGGTGAACTCACCCAAAACGTTAATTAGCGAAACTGCAGGGTCTCATTTTTAAAGGGATAGTTTACCCAAAAATGAAAATTATTCCACGATTTTCTCAATCTCGAGCCATCCATCGTTCTTCCAGACGAACACAATCAGAGACACATTTAAAAATATCCTTGCTCCTCCAAGCTTCATAATGGTACACAGTAAAAACCCCAGAGTTAAACCAACTCTGCTCAGATAACATTTGGTCCCGCTCTAAATAGTGTTAAAGTAACACTCTTCAGAGATTGAATGTCTTTTATCTTCAGTTGATTTCATCTAAGACTGTGGCTGAAGTCAGTTGTTGTTCTTGTGTTTCTCTTTTCTTCAGTGATTCTGCTTGTTAACAGCAGGCGTTCATCATTAATGTTCAATCATCGCTTAATTAATTGCTTAATTATCTCATTAACTTTAGCTCTGCTTCAGTGTTACTTTAACACTATTTAGAGAGGGACCAAATGTTATCTGAGCAGAGTTGATTTAACTCTGGGGTTTTTACTGTGTAGTGAAGCCAACAAAAATCAATCCATCCATCATAAAAAATAATCCATAAGGCTCTAGGAGGTTAATAAAGGCCTTCTGAAGCGAAGCGATGGGTTTTAGTAAGAAAAATATCCACGTTTAAAACTTATTAACTATATTAACTAGGCAGATAGCCATTCGCATCGATTTGCAGCGCGAGAGTGACCTCTGACCTGACGCGCAGATGATAGAGAAAATCAAAACACTGGATGCAAATTAGAAGTCTAAAACGTGAAATTTTAAAGAGACATGTCAGAGGATTTAACTGAGAGGCGTCTAAGCTTACGATACTCCTACATCTTGTGTCATTGCGACTGATTGAAAGTCTTGTTAGCTCATTTTTCAGGTTTATAATATGGGAATAAATACAGGTTCTTTAAATCAAGTGAACATGGGCACAGAGGTTGCAGTGAATTCACAGCTCACTTTCTGGAGTTGATACAAGTAAACTCTGTTCTGTCACTCCAGATCCCTGTAGACACTAAACCTGCACCTGCAGAGCAAACGTCTCATCATCAGCATCCCACCAGGAATCTCCGTGAATTCACAGGTTAAATCTCATGGGAGGTGAAACTCTAGCACGTTTCCGACAGCAGCTGCTGTCTGATAATTCCCGCTTTAATACACAAACATGTGACGGGACACTCCAACATTTCTCTATTTGCAGCTCATCTCTTCTGTGATGATGTGTTTACTGCTGTGAGGGCGGGGCACCTGTCAATCACGTGAGATCCACCAATAGCAAACCATAACCATAAAAATCAATTCTCCATGGAAAAAATCAAGCTACATTTGTTCTTGTTTGTGAAGGTGTTTCACTCAGATATATATCACATTAGAGAAGAAAAGACTATCGAAACCTCCGTTTTATGTCTACTTCAGTTGTCATGTACGATAACACTTAATTGACCCTTCACAGGCAGTTTGATTGACAGGCGATATAACCAATCATATCCTCAAATCCGCCATTTTGTCCGACAAAGTAGTCAGCGAAGTTAGTAGATTAACGTTGGTGAATTTGAACTAGTATGAAGAGATGATCGGTTCACGAGGAGCTACAGCGATCTGTCACGACACATTAAAGACACACTATACCCTATTTATTGATTAAACTTCTTTTAAAAAATTTAAATATGAAACAGTTTCATATCAAAAGTAATCTGCTGTGTCTTGTCTGTCGACGCATTGCTAGTGTTTTGGATGTATTTTTCACTGCATGAGAACATGATGTGTGGCATGAGCATCAATTTCAACATTTTGCACAAGTTGCTACAACCGACCGTGAAGCACATTTTAGAAAAACAGATTTTGGACGATCAGCTTTTCTGTAAAAGCTGTTAATAATTGGAATAGTTTACCAACTGATATTCAGGGCTGGGTGGGTTACTTTTAAAATGTATTTCACTACAGATTACAAAATACATGCTTTAAAAAGTCATTTGTAACGTATTTCGTTACATTACTCAAGTTTAGTAACTTAATCTAAATACTTCAGAATACTTTGGAACACTAATAAGTGTGGAACAAACACAAAAAAGGTCATTGCAAGTTTTTATCTCACAATTCTGACTTTTTCTCTCAGAATTGTGTGATATACAGTTGCAATTGCGAGTTATAAAGTCAGAATTATGAGATATAAACTCACAATATTGAGAAAAGTCAAAAATATGAGATATAAACTCACAATATTGAGAAAAGTCAGAATTATGACATTTAACTCACATACTGGGGGGGGAAGTCGTGGCCTAAAAGTGTGTGTGCTCTTGGGATGGGTTAAATGCAGAGCACCAATTTCGAGTATGGGTCACCATACTTGACAATACGTCACGACTTTCACTTTCACGTAATAAATTGGAAGAAAAAAAGTCAGTATTGCAAGTTTAAATCTCACAATTCTGAGAAAAAGTCGTCAGAATTGAGAAATGCAAACTCACAATTGTGAGGGAAAAAAACAAATTGTGAGAAAAAGTTGCAGTGATGAGTGAATTATAAAATGACTCACAAACAACCATCACAAAACAGGAAAACAGTGGAAAACATGAAACTTAACTCTGCTTTTCAGACTGTCAGAGTCAGAGAATCACCAATCGCTGTTTAAATGACATTAAAATTCAAAGTAATCACTTTGGTAATCTAAAACACTTTTCAGTAACTGTAATCTGATTACCACCCATTTTAATGAAATACAGTTACTCAAATTTTGTATTTTAAATGCGTAACTAAGTTACTTGCATTTCGTTACTCCCCAAACATGCTGATATTAGACAGTGTTTGCCCAGTTTAAATTTAAATTGCAAGTCAGGTTTGTGATCATCAATTATACTAGGTAAGGATTTTTGAATATGTTTTTATATTTCTTGTACTCTAATGTGTTTAATTTGTATAGTATTTTTATTGATAATTTGGTGTATTCCTGCAAATGAAATTTAGCTCTATAGCTAATTCTGGGGTAATATTTTATTGTCCCTGTCAAATAAAGAATAAAATGAACCCAAAGTATGTTGGAAATACACATTCATATGTTTAATAAATGACTATTTATTAATAAGTTGAATAAATAATAATTAAACATTTATAAAACTGCCTTTTGATTATTATTATTGCTGCCTCTAGTAATTACGTGTCTGATTTTTAATCAAAATGTTCCCAATTCCAACATATTTTGGGTTCATTTTAAGCCAGACATATAGTCATTTTCAAACAGGTGTATTAACCCTTATGTGCTGTTCGGGATGTTTTCATCCACTATGGGGAACTTTTGAGTCTTAATTTGGCCATAACTTTCTCCGAGTTTCAGCAAATGGAATGATTTTTGGTGACAAATCTTATTTTGACACATATTTTGGGAAAATGCTTTGAAAATTTTCAAAAACTCAACAGTACTCTGTGGGCAAATTCACGACCCTTTCGTTATGATTTTAACTGCTTTAAAAATGCATCAGATAAATATTTTTTAATTTTTTTTTTTGCTTAAATCTATTAATCAACTTCAGTCCTGATCAAAACTACTAAATTAAAAATTTTTTAAAAAAAAAATCAGGATTTTAACTCTTTAATTGCCAAATTCATAAATGATGTCACTGATTTGGGAAAAAAAAACGTGTCAAAGATTAGAAACAACATTGGCTTTGATGCGTTGTTAGTTTTTGTGCAGCATCAGATTTTAACGTTCTAAAGAGTTAAAATCCTGATTTTTTTTTTTTTTTTTTAAATTAGTAGTTTTGATCAGGACTGAGGTTGATTAATAGATTTAAGCAAAAAAAATTGAAAAAAATATTTATCTGATACATTTTTAAAACAGTAAAACATAACGAAAGGGTCGTGAATTTGAACAATGCACAAGGGTTAAATAAAACTGCCCAGCACATTGGGAAAACATTTAACCCATATGTTGGGTTAAACCCAATCGATGGTAGCTTTTAACCCCGCATTCCCAAGAAGAAAACGAAAACTTTTACGTTGCTTCAGTGAAAAAAAACCCCGATTAATTTCTACAATGAAGTAAAGAAAATATCAAGTGGGTAAAACAGTTTTGCTCAGGTCTGAAGGGGTTAATTTTCCTCGGAAGTGGGATGTAGTAGGTGGGAATGACGTCACACTCGAGTTGACGGTCCACAAGTCGGAAAAGCCAACATGGAGGCGTCCAGGGAAACCTTTGTTGTGCTTCCAGTTTCACAATACAAACAACTACAGAACAAATATGAAGTCCATCTAAAAAACATAACGGAGGAAGAGAGGAGACGCAGAAGGTGGGTTGTTGACGGTCGTTTTGTAACCAGCACACTAAGGGTGGCGCTCGTTCCGATTTCATTTTAATCATCTACACGAGATTCATACAGCGCGTGATGTATTAAATGTACCTAAGATTTCAAATAAAGACGCTAAAACTCATCCTGAACTTGATTGAACTCGTCTTGTGTAGGAAGCCCCTCAAATGCAGTCTCTCCCTGATTTAGGATACTGATATCCTCTGTATTGAGATCGACACAGCGACTGATCCTGAAGAATGAGACGGAGAGCGAACTCGGAGTCGGAGGAACCGCAACAACCACAACAACCCCGACTTCAGAAAGCAAAATGGCGGCTCAGCGCCTCAACAGTAAGTGAAACTGGAGTGATATAGAGTTTATTAGCGCTTCTGTTTGTCTGCGTCTCAAACTCAGAGGTGCAAACATACCTCAATCTGTAGACATGACACTTCTGTGGAAAATACTAGTGATTCGTTCGATTCCTAAACTAGTTATTTTTGAGCCGGTCTGTCCACGGAATTGAACGTTAGTTCTGAGTTGATGACGCAAGACGCACGTCTTTACGCAGCGTCGAATGAGCCAATAGCTGTGCTCGACAACCGCCCACTCGTTCCCTCGTTCACTAACCCCTATATAGTGCATGACAGTTGAGCGCACTATATCAGCAAAGAGTGAACGAAAATGAGTGAGCGAATTCGGACGCTGAGGTTAATAGCACGCGCCAGACAATTTCGTCATTAACATTTCCTACACCCGTCTGTAATATGTCCTGAATTGTATATTACTGTTTATTTGTCATGTTTATTGAGAATAAAGAGAGAATAGAAACACCTGTGTCATGCTATTTAGTAAATTTATATCTAAAAATAACAGAACAAAAACACTACACTGTCACATTTGTTTATAAAAAATATAATAGTAAATAAATACAATATAAACAACAGTATACAATGTACAACAGTTCACTAACATCTGAGAAAAATCGACCAAATTATCATATGATAATAAGTACATATATTATGATATAAATCTGTATCATTTCGCTTCAAAATATCGTTCTAATTAATAAAAAATTGCACTTACATTTGTAGAAGTTCCCGCTTCCCGTTTTGCCGTCCGCCATATTTATTTTTCTTTCGCGCTCGGTCGTCTCATCGCGTTGGATTTTGGGTAACGGCGCTTTAACGAGTGTACGTCGAATGTACACTCAAAATCAGAGAGCGTTGTGGGTAAAAGTAGTGAACGAATTCGGACAGCACTACAAAATGGCCGACACGCGATATAGTGGTTTCAGACACAGCTACTGAGTAAGTTCAGACGGGTTATTGAAGGAAAGAACCGGTTCGAAATGAACGAATCAAAAAGAACCGACTCAGGAAGAAGCGAATGAGTCGGTTCAAACAGAAAAAGTATTTTAGACTGTTCATTTGAGGTTTGTGCACTTCAAATGTGAGTGGTTTATTCATTTAAAGTCAAAGCAGCTTCGCAGTGGTTATAGGAAAGTTAATGGACATAGATTTAGCTTTACAGCTGCTCTAGGAAAATATTATCGCCCTAACCCAATATTCTTCGATTGAATCACTTCCGTTGTAGAAATTGTTCATTATTAACTTAGAGACCGCGTGAATGACACCTTTCCAATTGAAAACCGAAGACCTTCAATGCATTCTTGCCGTTCATTTACGCGTTTAGTCTATAGGTTTGCCCATTTTAATGTGTATGTACAGTCTTTTTTACATAGTGACATTGCCATATTACTTTTATGGTCTGTATAATACAGAAAACATAGTCTAAATGAACAAATATGTGACCCTGGACCACAAAACATGATGATTTATACGTCATCTGAAAGCTGAATAACTAAGCTTTCCATTGATGTGTGGTTTTGTTAGGATAGGGCAATACTATTTGATAATATGGAATCCGAGGGTGCAAAAAAAATCAAAATACTGAGAAAATGCACTTTAAATTTGACCAAATGAAGTCCTTAGCAATGCATATCCACTCACAAAAATACATTTTTGATTTTTTTACAGTAGGAAATTTACCAAATATCTTCATGGAACATGATCTTTACTTAATATCATACGATATATTGTTGGCTATTGCTACAAATATTCCCATGCGACTTATGACTGGCCACCAATATGCTGTGAATGAACTAACCCAAAGCATGCGTCTGCTTTTTTCCAGTATATTTGGACAACAACGTAAACATGTTCATGGATTCCCAAAGGAGCACCGCATTCACCGGTCCCTTATACCAGTCGGCAGCAGATCCCACCACATACTACTTGAACGAGGACATGACAATCATGATAAACATGGTTGAAGCCGAAGACTTGAACACCATGAAAGGTTAGAAAATAATAATAACAACATTTAAAATGTCGTGCGTCCTAACCTGCTGCTTTTATGCGTGTTTTAGAAAGCCACCAGGAGAACTGTGACGCTGCACCCAACACATTGCCATCGCTCATTCCCTTGCCAGCGAATGATGGCTTCAGCAAAGAGCAAACTTTGTTTCTGATCAACCTCATGCGGCAGCACATCGAGAGAGAAGGCGAAGGCCTCCCCAAAACTCTGGAAGAGCTGAACGCGCGGCTTAAATCTGCGATGCGCAGTAAAAAACATCTGTGGAGAGATGCTGCAGATAAGCTGTCCAGCCATTTCTTGCAGTCTTTCTGCCCTGACAAGGTGGCCAGGAAGTGGAACACACTTATAGAGGCCTACAAAAAAATAAAAGATAGCGAAAAACCTAGAGAGAAGGGGTCTATCCGTTTCAAGTTTTATTCGGAGATGGATGCCCTTCTGCAGGCGCAGCATGAAGTTGTGTTTCCTGTCGTCGGCACGCCGGTCGGTCTAAAGGTGCGCAGACCTGACGCGTTAGGACAATGCAACAGTGACACTTCATTGACAGCACCGACTTCAACGTCAACGCCACCAACTTCCCCGTCAACGCCTCCTCTTAAGCGCCAAAGAGTGGACTGTGAATTGATGCAGTTTTTGCAGGACTCGGAGGAAGCGTGTCAGCGGCGTCATGAGGAGACTCTAGCACAGCTCAGGTCTGCTCAGCAGGGCTTCGAGGCTCTGATGACAAAGTTGCTGGACAAATTGTAAACGTCTGTCGTTTAATGTTGGAAATGTGCAGATGTTGTGTATATGTAACTTATTTGAAAATATTAAGGCAAACTGTAATATCTGTTATATGTATTTTTATGTTGCGCAAGTTTAACTGTGCCATTTGGATATTTTTTTTCTTTATGTGATAAAGAGTAGTTTTGCATTGTGTTGTACAAAGTACATTTTGAGCAAATTAAAAAAAAAAAAAAGAAAGAAATTCTACTTGTCTTGTGATAGAAGATGATGGTTTGGATTTTCCCTGTAAATTCCATACAATAAAGAGCCTTAGAGCAAGAGGCATGACTGCAATTATTATTATTATTATTATTATTTGTGTTTTTGCATTTTTAAAGTACACATTCAAATACTAGATAGTTTGAAATCTACATTAAGCATTTACAACATCCACTAAATAAAAATATATGTTGAAAATGGCAGTATTTTCATTGCACTAAGGGCCTCATTTATAAAATGTTGCGTAAACGTTACTACATCTTGATTCATAGAATAAACGTATGCAGAAAACATGCGCACGCCCCTCTTCAGATGTGAAATCTATAAATCACAAATGATCTTGAAATTGTGGTTTCAGTTCTCCGCCTTATATTAATGTAATTTACATTTTAAAAAAAAAAATTCAAAAATCAAAAAAATCTTTTAATGTAGAATGGCAGGCTGCAAGAATATCTTAGATTTCCAAAAACCTGTAATCTGAGAAGGAAAAGTGCGTACTTCTGTTCAGACCCTGACCCTAAGCACTTTCCACGTCAAAGATTTTGACGTTTTTATAAATATGAACGTTGACGTGGACTTATGCGCATGTACACTCTAGATCAAATCTGTGCGAAGCAGGGCTGCGTTCCACTCCAGTTTTAGACACGCACTCGCAAACTTCCCCAAGCACTTCCCCTTGGGGAATCCCTGCCGCCATGTTGAAGTCCGTTCCACTTTGTGAAGGGGAAAAGGGGAGTTTATATGGACAGACCCTCGCTTCCTCGATTTTGACTGAGAGAGCGAGTCTACTTCATATGAACATCCATATCCCACAATGCAAAACGATTGTGACCTCACCACACATTGTGTTTAATTTACCACACCACAAACAACTCTATATTAATATATTAATTATATTTTTAATATTTAAAACACACACACATACATATAGATAGATAGATAGATAGATAGATAGATGATAGAGATAGATAGATAGATAGATAGATAGATAGATGGATGGATGGATGGATGGATGGATGGATAGATGATAGATAGATAGATAGATAGATAGATAGATAGATAGATAGATAGATAGATAGATAGATGGATGGATGGATGGATGGATGGATGGATGGATGGATGGATGGATAGATAGATGATAGATAGATAGATAGATAGATAGATAGATAGATAGATAGATAGATAGATAGATTGATTGATTGATTGATAGATAGATAGATAGATAGATAGATGATAGAGATAGATAGATAGATAGATAGATAGATAGATAGATAGATAGATAGATAGATAGATAGATAGATAGATAGATGGATGGATGGATGGATGGATGGATGGATGGATGGATAGATGATAGATAGATAGATAGATAGATAGATAGATAGATAGATAGATAGATAGATAGATGGATGGATGGATGGATGGATGGATGGATGGATGGATGGATGGATGGATAGATAGATGATAGATAGATAGATAGATAGATAGATTGATTGATTGATTGATTGATTGATAGATAGATAGATAGATAGATAGATAGATAGATAGATAGATAGATAGATAGATAGACAGATAGATGATAGATAGATGATAGAGATAGATAGATAGATAGATAGATAGATAGATAGATAGATGATAGATAGATAGATAGATAGATAGATAGATAGATAGATAGATAGATAGATAGATAGATAGATAGATAGATAGATAGATATAGAATGCTGCATTAAACAATTTCGTAAGGGAAAAAAATGAAATAATAAATCAACTCCATACCGGTTTCTAAGGTCTAAGGTATTGGTTTTTCAAGGTAAGTTTTGCTAACGGTTTCGCCTATCATTTACACTACACTGGTGTTTCGAACCGTGAAAACGGAGACTTTTGAAAACATTGCAGACCCTGTTTTAGTTTGAGGGTTGCGTTTCAGTGTAAACGGACCGAAATGAGACTTTTGACAATGGCGAGGCTAACCACGATCGCTCTGGGCATCCTTGACGACCATGTAAACAATAACATGGAGACTGAAATGCAATCTTTGCTGGCTTTGTTGATATTGTTATCAGCCATTATGCAGTTACACTCTGCATTTTTTTTTTATACTGCAGCTGCCTACATGCACAAGAGGCAACTGTTCACACTTGTACACGCATGCCGAGTATGCATGAATGGTCATGTGACATGCATTGTCGGTTGTGCAGTATAGACAGAGATCGTTTCTGAAACGCTGTGGAAACGCCAGTGTAGATGAGGATTGTTTTCATTTTAAAACGGCATTTTAAAATGGTGTTTTAAACAGACTAGTGTAAACGGGGCCTAAGAGATCAAGGGCTTTGGACGTTCCAGTTCAGCATGCAACGTAAGCAATGACGTACATCCAAGCCAATGAGACTGAGAGAAGTTAGCGAGGAAAGGGCATAAAAAATGAACTGGAACGCAGCCCAAGTCCTCCTGAAAAGTGACGCCAAAGCGCCTTGATCAAAGTGTACTTTTTATTTGGAGATCTCAGTGTGAACACACTGCTCACAGTATTTATACTACAAAACGTCATAGGATAGTGTGTTTATCGTAGAAACGCACAATTTGAATTTGCACTACTACGCAAATTGGGATGCCAAGTTATTTTGTTACAATGAGTTGATTTGCAAGCGTGCAGAACGTTTTGACTGGATTCTGACTAACTAAGGGTGCGTTCACACATGTCATGTTTGGTTGGATTAAAACGAACCCTAGTGCGATTGCTCAGTTACTGCGGTTCGTTTGAACATATGTGAACGCTGCCATCCGAACCCTGGTGCGGGCCAAACAAGCGGACCGAGACCGCTAAAAAGATGGGTCTCGGTCCGCTTCCAAGCGAACTCTGGTGCGGTTCGATTGATGTATGAACGCAACATGGACCAAAGGCATGTAAACGAACCAAAAACAGGACGAGATGCCTCAAGATGTGACGCTACAAGTCAGCTGATTTGACGACGCAGAAAGATCGGTGTATCCAAAATGAGTCGAGGGCAAACGTGGAGCAACGAGGAGGTGAAGTGCCTCATCAATATTTGTTTCTGCATACAACGGAGGAAATCCTGGTGCTGTTTTCAATGTTTTGAACATTTTATGAGCTCTTCGTGAGTTCTCAGTTGCATATATACACGCATAAAATGATGGCGTTTAATCCAGAACACAGCGTTGTTTTGAATGTTCGGTAAGCATCTCCGTCGTGAAATATACGTCATAAAAGCTGACCAATCAGGTTGTGACCGTATCCCTACGCCTTTGATTCACACTGTTAAAAAATTACTGTAAATTTTACAGTATAATACTGGTAGCAGGATTGCCAGCCAGTTACTGTAAAATTTACAGTAGTGTTACTGTAATTCAATTTACAGAATTTCCCTGTATTCTCTGATTACAGTAAATAAGGGTCAATTTACAGCAATATTCTGTAAATTTGAGTCAAACCCCAGAATGCATTGCAGTTTACAGCAATATGCTGTATTATTAAAAAACAGTCAGCGGCTGTAAAATAATGCTGTAATTTTTACAGCAATTCATTACAGTGCAGTAACTTAAGGTTCACTGTTAAAAATGCCAGTGTGAACGCAAAACGGACCAAGACTATACTATTTTTGGTCCGAACCAAACCAACCACACTACAAGTGTGAATACACCCTTAAACACCTCTGATTGGCCATTGTGTTCAGAACATCAACAGACATGTCTGTGGTTGGCTTAACTGCTCAAAAACACATTATAAAGAGAAACCAAAAGAGCATTTGTCAAATCTATTAACATTATCAACTATTAAAGTATCAACTGAGGGAACTTAGCACCTCGTAGCTCCCCCATAGAACCGGGCTTGGGTTTACTGTGTTCTTTTTTAATACCGATTTACTGCAATTTCATCACAAGATATTCAAACTGCAAAGCACAACATTATCTCAGATGGACTCGCATCTGTGGTCTTATCTTCTCCAGAGTCCTGCAGACGGATCTTCAGCGTCTGTGGACGACCTGCGGTTACTGACACATGAACACCAGAAGCTGAAAAAACTCATTAAACTTTATCGTAGAAACGCACTGGTTATCAACTGTTCCTCTGCCTGTTCAGAGAATGAAGGAGATAAAAGTGTTTTCACATCGCCAAACAGAAAACACATTCACTCTTTGGGTCCAAGCTGGACTATAAATCGCTGCTTCTGTCACCAGGAAAAGCAGAGTTATTTAATCTAGACAATATATTTCTGATTACAAATAGAAGAAGAAGAAACGGCAACACATCTTCAGATGGTTTTAAACAACTGCTGCTTTACAGGCCTATACAGAATTGATTTTTACAACAACAAAGTGGTTTCATCTCTCTCTTTCTCGCTCTCTCTCTCTCTCACACACACACCTCCACAGTCTCTGTGCATCTTTGACCGCTACAAAATAGGATACACATGATTTCTTAGGCACTATTTATATATATATGCCGTTCAGGAAATTATTGTGTTTAGAATATGAGGTTGGAGTGTATGGAATGGAAAATATATGGAATGCAATGAAAGTCTGAATATATGGAGGAAAATTTGCAATATATGGCATGAAAGTGCAAATTTGACAGTACTTAATGAATAATGTAGGTGTATAGCTAGTTAAATCCTTGTCATCGGAGCAATAGCTTACTGAATTTCATAAATATAAAAATGACATTTCTTTATATTTTCCAATACTTTGCTAAACTAGAATTTTTTTTGGCAACAGCTGATCATAATCCAAACAACACAAACAGTTTGGGGTCTACATCCCGTCGTCTTGAGGATTACATTTCCATTTGCAACGTTCTTCTGAAAGAGCATCACAGATCATTCTCAAATGAATTTATGAATATCTATTCAGAATTTCCTTTTAAATATTCTTAGGTTGCATTCCATATATTCTGACTTGTATGCAATATATTCAAACTCCATGGCATCATTTTATACTTTTCATTTCAGACTTTCATTCTCTATACTTTTAAAAAAAAAAAAATTAACTTTTAACCCAGTGGTTGGGTTAAATGTTTGCCAAATCTATTGGGTCTGTTTATTTAACTCAACTATCGTTTAAAAATGACTGTATTGCTTGCTTAAAATCAACAATTAATAATAAGTTTAATGAAAACTAATTAAACAATAAACATTTATTAAATTGCTTATATGTTCACCTTTTGTTTATTATTGTTGCCTTTAGTAATCATGTGTCTGATTTTTAATTTTTGAGGGTTCATTTTAAGCCATCCAAACAGTGATTTATAAACAATGCTTGGGTTAAAAAAAACTGCACGTTAACCCAATTGTTGGGTTAAAAACAACCCAATTGCTGGGTTTGTCCATTTTCAACCCGACTTGGGTTGTTTTTAACCAAAGTGTTTATTCAAACTTTCATCCCATATATTCAGACTTTTATTCCATTCCATATATATTAAAGTTTCATTGCATATATTCCGATTCCATATACTTATATATATATATATATAAATTATAAATGTAATATATATGTATATATATAAACATATATATATATATATATATATATATATATAAAAATTTTAAACAATAGTTGGGCTGAAAAAAAAAACAGTTAAACAGCGATTAACATATTTTTTATGTTCCATCAAGAACTTTTTAATCACTATGTTATATAGTAAATATGAAGCAGCACCAGTTTTCAACATTGATAATACTCATAAATGTTTCTTGAGCATCAAATCATCATATCGGCATGATTTCTGAAGGATCATGTGACTCTGAACACTGGAGTAATGATGCTGAAAATTCAGCTTTGATCACGGGAATAAATTAAATTTTAACATATATTCGTATAGAAAACAGCTATTTAGAATTGTAATAATATTACTGATTTTCCTGTATTTTTGATCAAATAAATGCAGCCTCGGTGAGCAGAAAAAAATAAACGCATGTGATTTCTGGGCTCGTTTTTCTGAAACATCCTGGAGAACTCACTGGGTTACAGAGTCTCTGTTGGTGTTCCCTTCCTCACCACAGCTGAATAAACGATAAAAACATCGCTTTACTTTGAGCGTTGACGTTCACACAGACACCAGCCCCGCAGCCATGACAACATCACCACGGTTACCACACGCTGGTGGCAGTTAACATGCCAAATGACAGTCTTTAAAAGCTGAATATTAACCGGGCGGACGAGCGGACGAGGTGTGTGTTTGAGAGTAGGAGGCGGATTTCCATCTGATTATCCTAATGGCTGAAAATAGCACATGTGAAGCTAGCAGTGACAGAAGAGAGAGGCAGGAGATAGTTAGCATCAGCCACGTTCTCCGACACAAGTTTATCACTCATACTGACCGTGTGAAGATCACATCAGTTACCAGACAGGCCATACATTTAAAATCATCAACTAATGGGTCATGGATGTACCATGTGACATGCTTAAACTATCAGAACTCCCACATTCAAAAAAACATCACGTCTATGGTGGAGGACGAGGTCATCAAGTGCAAAAACCAGTTCCTCATTAACATATGCCCGCCCATATTTACATATCAACACCATTCGTTATCTAGCAAATGCTGGTATGCAGAGATTAGCCAATCATACAAGAGCTCATTTACATACAGTCTTTAAAAAATACGATGTTGGTTAATCAATCTGTAGACTTTACTTGATTTGTGCATTTACTAATGTCACATAGCTTAGTGAATTTTGAGTAGCATTGTTAAAACATTATCCCTTAACGTTCATATAAAACAGGAAGTTTCCCAGCGGACAAAACTCTAGAAACAGCAACTTCACTTATTACTAACTAGTTTGACTATTTCAAACATCTAAAGAAGTTCGGTAACACTTTATTTTACAGTGTCATTGTTACATATGTTACATGTATTTGCTGTAGTAATAACTAGAAATTATGCATAATTACATGCAATTAACCCTAAACCAAACCCTAATCCTAACCCTAACCCTATAGTAAGTACATGTAGTTAATTGTTATTACTCAGTACTTAAATGTATAATTACACTGTAATACTGACACCTTAAAATAAAGTGTAGCCAGAAGTTCTTATTGAGAGGGTTACATGTTGTTTTTTTAAAATTCTTTCATTTGAAGTCACCATTATGGTGGTTAGTATTCGCTTTAGTTGCTTGCATTTTTTTTAAATCTAACTGCTGTAAGTGTTTAATATGGCAAGAAGAGCCATATGTAATCATCATTCAATGGTCTAATTCGTTGATCTCATTCAGAAACTTTTTAGATTTTGTTAATTTCACGTGATTGATTATAATAGACTTGCGATAGAAGTCTAACATGAGCTTTGTTTTAGTCAGGTAATCTGAAGAACTTTAAAAACACATTATGCATTGAACATTTTGCTGGACTACTTTCACAGATCTATTATAATCAACTGACCGTTCGCAAAGACCCGCCCCCTTTAGTTACTGTTGCTATGCCGCTCTCACGCCACACATCATGTTCTCACGCAGAACTGGAAATCATCGCGTCGATAAACAAGACAGAGCAGGTTACTTTTAAACAGTTTCATATTTAAAATATCAAAATTTGTTGTCAAAAATAGCGTATAGTGTGTCTTTAATGTGTGGTGACAGATCGCTGTAGCTCCTCGTGAACCGATCATCTCTTCATACTAGTTCATTTATAGCATCAAATAAACATGAATGAACATCAGAAGGAATGTTGTTTCAAGCGCGGAAAGACGTGAGTACACACAATTTTTTAAGTTCAAGTTCACCAACGTTAATCTACTAACTCCCCTGAATGCTTTGTTGGAAAAAATGGCGGATTTGGGGTTATGATTGGTCAGATCGCCTGTCAATCAAAATGCCGGTGAAGGATCAATTACACATAATTAATAGCATAAAAATAATTAGGATGAGATCAGTTGATCCGACCACTAATTGACGATTATATCTCTATCACCAACAAGCAGCCAACAAAATCTGATCATATTTATACAAAATATTGTACAAATATTCATAACAAACACAGCCAGACCAAAAACTAACAATAAAAAGTCAAGAATCAAAGCGCCAACTAAAGCAAACACTGATCACCATAATGGTGATTTCAAACCAAACCTTATTTCAATTCTCAATAAGAACCTCTATAGACATAAATATATTCAAACTGGTTAGAAATAAATGAAGCTGCTGTTTGTGGAGTTGTGCACGTCCACTGCCCACTTCCTGCTAAAACTCTATAAGAATGTTCAAGGATAATATTCTAACATTGTTATCACTATCATTATCCTACCTTTTAAGAAAACATTATGGGAGTAAAAATAAAACTGAAAACACTAACATTTCTAGCAGGGTTCACTGTGTGAAAGTCTTAAGACGCATCAAAGAGGGAGTGATTGGAAGGGAAACGTGAGTGAAAGTGTGCCCGCATGCTCCAAACCAGTCTTAACAAGCTAATTAAATCTGGGTTGTTGTTTTTTTACAACACTCCCTGCTTGTTTATTTGTGTTCCGCCAGAGCAGCTGAAATTACACACACACACACACACCAAAGACTCGTCTGAACTTCTGATCCAGCCTCTTCCACGGAGCTTAATGAGTTCGACCCGCAGTGACGGGAGCGTGCCGGTCCACAAGAGCGCACGGATAGAGGTTAATAGATCAACTAAACGGGCTGTGAAACATCTAGTACCACACAAAGTATACTCAATAACATGTTTTAATGAAAATACTGTCACTTTACTGACCTATTTGCATAATTTCCCCAATGAAGTCCACTTAATGTTAATGCAATTAAACAGGCTGTTTTTGCTGCTGTACACTGTTAAAAAATTACTGTAAATTTGACAGTATAACACTGGCAGCAGGGTTGCCAGCCAGTTACTGTAAAATTTACAGTAGGGTTCCTGTAATTTAATTTACAGAATTTCCCTGTATTCTCTGATTACAGTAAATAACTGTATTTTTTTAAATTACGAAGGGTCAATTTACAGCTATATTCTGTAAATTTGAGTCAAACCAACACATGACCCCAGAATGCATTGCAGTTTACAGCAATATGCTGTATTATTAAAAAACAGCCAGCGGCTGTAAAATAATGCTGTAATTTTTACAGTAATTCATTACAGTGCACTGTTAAAAAATTACTGTAAATTTTACAGTATAATACTGGCAGCAGGGTTGCCAGCCAGTTACTGTAAAATTTACAGTAGTGTTACTATAATTTAATTTACAGAATTTCCCTGTATTCTCTGATTACAGTAAATAACTGTATTTTTTAAATTACGAAGGGTCAATTTAAAGCTATATTCTGTAAATTTGAGTCAAACTAACATGTGACCCCAGAATGCATTGCAATTTACAGCAATACGCTGTATTATTAAAAAACAGCCAGCGGCTGTAAAATAATGCTGTAATTTTTACAGTAATTCATTACAGTGTGTAGCCTAACTTAAAAAAAAAACATATTTAAGTGACCTCTATTATGTATATTTGTCTAAACACCATGCAATAATCAGTTACAGTGATTTCAAAGCTAAGATTTTATGCATGAAGCACGCACAGACAGATAGACGAATATGTGATATTTATCTAAATAAATAAAGTGATATTTGTTGCTATTTAAGTGATATTTTTCTTGCTTTTGCTGTTCTTCATCACACGCTCTTCACTGACAATGTCGTCTCCTTGGTAATCAAACACACTTTAATTAAGCCAATATAAATAAAATAATCATAAGTTTTAATAAAACTTTACTTTGGGGATAAAAACTGTTTGGTTTGTTGTCAATTATGCCACAACTGTGGGGTGGATGTAATTTGTGTAAGATATATTGATTAAAATGGAGATAATTACAAAATGATTGATGTTTATTTCTGTCTTGGCTTACATTATCTTAGTTTTTTTCATTTAATAATATTTGATGATGATTTTTTTGAAGTCTAAGATTGAAAGTCTGTAACTAGGACAAGGGTTATTATGATAATAACTGAAACTAAAACCATAAAAATATTTTTTTTTTTTTTTTTTAAAAATGAATAAAGAAAGAAAGGAAAGAGAAATGCTTAAAAACATATAAAAAACCTAAAAAAAAATATTATTTGTAAAAAAAAATATTAAAACTTATTTCTATTTAGTTCAGCTTGATGAAAAACTAAGAAAAACTAAAAAAAAAAAAAAATAATAAAACAAAAATTAAAATTAAACAAAATGTCTAATGATTACAAAAACACACATCAAAATTAATAAAATGAAAATGGAAAATATAATCAGAAAATCTAATTCAAAATATTAATAAACTTTATATATATATAGTTTTTTTTTTTCTTTTTTTTGTTAAAACCTTTTTTTATAAAAATCAACCCCTGTGACATAAAAGTGCCAGTAAATGAAGGAACACACATTCCTACATTCACTCTGACTTCTGAATGAGTCGTTTCCGATGTTTCATGTTCTGGATGGACTTTGCAGTTACATTAAATCGACCTCGTTTTATTTCAAACGATCAAGAAAAATCACATTTCCCATGATTCGATGCTTTTATCCATGGCCTTTCGACCAAACATGAGTCAGAGATTCTCACCACCATCATTTGGTCTCAATATCCTCCTGAAACACTGGCTGAGATTCAGCGGAGGGAATTTATTTCCACAGATTTGCTCTGTTTCTGGACGAACGGCCCCGTCCGTTCTCATCCTGTAATTTGGGGAGATTTGAGCGGCAGCCAGTTCTGTCTCACTCAGTTTTTTCATTATTCATGCGTGTATTTATTAACACTCTGAGGTACAATTAGAGAGGCTCTGATCCTGAATGTGCTTATGTGTGTAAAACTTTTCCTGCCAGAAATTGCATAAACAAATCAAGCACGGAGCAACATCCTCTGACCCAAAACAGCATCAGGAACTCGGTATTTTTCATGCTTTATATCTGTTTGTTACTGATATTTTGCAACGACAAGCTAAAAGGAGTCATTTGTTAGTTTTTTTGATATCAACATTCATGTAATTATGGGTCAGTCTCAAACTCACTATCCAATTTCATACATGAAACCTGTCCAGTTATGAATGTAAAACTGAAGGCAAACATCTAAAACAGTGTTTCTCAAAGTTTTCAACATGATTAAACTTCGAAAAACCTGAATATATGATTTTAAGTGTTTTCTAGATATCTGGAAGAGTCATGAAAATTAATAAAAAACATTAAAACTATATATTTAACTATATATAACTATAAAACTATATATATTCTTTAAACTTTAAAATTCTTTTTTTTTTGGTACTTTTCATTAAAATCATATATAATGCAGCTCAAAGTGCTAAAAATGTCAGAATATAAAAACTTGTCTTTTGGCTCCATCATCTTGACTGAACCTGTCGGATTCAGAGATGACATAAGAAGGTAGATGGCGAGCATATCTTTTTATTCAGACGAGCACAAAATTCAATCATGTCGCCGGGAATGTGACTCTTTGGCCCCGTAACCAGAGTCACAGTGTCGCCCAAGAGTCATCAGAATACTAACAACACTGTAGATGTCCAGAGGCCAGACTTCAGGATAGACTGTGACTGAATGGATGATGAATATGGTGAAAGAGGTCAAATCCTCTAGTCATTTTAAAATGGACATATAAGGCCCCTTTTACAAGATGTAATATAAGTCTCTGGTGTCTCCAGAATGTGTCTGTGAAGTTTCAGCTCAAAATCCCCTCATAATCATTTATTATAGCTTGTCAAATTTGCCCCTATTTTGGTGTGAGAAAAAAACAGAGTTTTTGTGTGTGTCCCTTTAAATGCAAATGAGCTGCTGCTCCCGCCCCCTTTCCAGAAAAGGGTGAAGCTTTAATAGTTCATGGTTCGGTTGCTCAACAACAACAAAGAGAATCTGGAGAATCTCACGCAGCCAAAATGAGGATTGTCAGTAACATGTTCAGCCTTACATTGTTCAAACCAGAGTCGACACTGATGGAGAGAAACAGTTTTTAGAAAGAAACTGGATGTTTCTGAACGGAACAGGTTTGAGAAGCAAACTCAAGCATCTCAGTTATATAAACCCATCCAACATATCTGCATTTTTTTTGACACGACATGTCACAACTTTTTGAGGCTGTCCACACTAGACACGTCAAAGTAAACATTATTAACTGGAACATTTGTCTTTCTGAACATGTGCGTGATGATGTTGTATTGAAGCATCTCACACTGGCTAAACACAGTCTGGCTCAGTATTCATGCCCCAAGCTCACGCTATTGGTTGAGCTGGAAAGTGACTCTCACGGTGCATCCGAAATCGCATTCTGTCTGAGCAGGTACTACATTTGAATTTGAACTTTCTTTGTGATTGTTAAAAAAGTATGTTCTATATAGTATGTGCAATGAATCCGTTCCGTTGTCCTCCATCCACCTGCCACCAGAGGTCACCCGCTCATAACATGGACTCCATACACAACTACATCTCCCATAAGTCCCTTACCCTCATATTGATTCCGGTCCAGCTGAAACCAATCTAGCTCCCTATTTAAGTCTGTTCTTTTGCCTAAGTTATTTGCGAAGTCTTGTTAACCTATAACATTTCTGAACGCTATCTCTGTCTTGTTTTGCCTGTTTTCGGATCCTGCCTGTTTCTTCGTCTTGTTGTTTATCTGCCTGCCTTTTGACCTTAGCCTTGAATATTTACTACGAGTTTGCCTTTCCCCTGTTACTACTGTTTGCTGTTGTGCTGACCATTGCCTGTCTGACTACGTCTTGACATAAAGCTGCACTTGGATTTCAACCCGCTGACTCTGCATTACAGTATGAATGAAATTCTGATGTACTACAGTGTCCATGTTGTTACTGTCACATGACCTACCAGCATCAGTTCATTCATTCACAGAATCCCTTCCTTATGGGATATTGAAGTGTCAGCTGAATGCGGACTTCAGAATCTCACCGGAAGTAGTACTACTGTTTTTCGAATACAATGTATTCGGACATACTACTCTCTTGGCATACTATTTTTCGCATACTATATAGTAAGGAAGTATTTGATTTCGGAGGACATGTCAACGTTTAGATCAGCCTTGCAGAGTTTAGTTCCAACGAGTGATGGGGAAAGTTACTTTTAAAAGTAATGCGTTACAATATTGCATTACTCCCTAAAAGGTAACTTATTGAGTTACTTAGTTACTTTTTATGGAAAGTAATCCATTATATTACTTTTGCATTATTTTTTTTCTCTTGCTTGTGTGTTTATTGAGGCTTGCTTGTGTGTTTTTAATAACAAAAAAGTTAGATTTTTGGCAAATGTACAGGCCCTTTCACACCAAAAGCGCAAATGCCAAAGGAAATACAAATGCACGGCTGTACAGTAGAGGGCGCAGCTCAAACAAAACTTTGCTGTTTTGGATTCCAGAAGAATATGACACAGGAAAATAAAGTTCAACACTTCAGCAATAAAAACTCAATAAATGAAACAAATGTGATGTTTATTTTATATATATATATATATATATATATATATACACACACACACATATATATTTCCTATTAGTATAGTTGAATCGGATCATTGAAGGTCTGTAGCAAGGCATTGGTTAGTAAAGTGAGATTAAATACATATTTACAAGTATATTTACAAGTATATTTGTGTAATTTTCATAATTTTACCCCTAAAGTAAATGTATCTTGAAGAAAATAATGTTTTTTTGCGATTAAACATGCTCAACTTGTCTATTAAATATAATTTTAATGCAGATAGAACTGTTTACTCAGTTCACCCGTGAATGTTAGTAATTTATGGCCTTCTGCTTGTTTCAGATTTAAATTTAGAAGTGTTAATGTCATTGCATGACTGTTAACATACAACAACAGAGCCTGAAACTAATTAGACATCATGTTATGAAGGTCTAAAGTTTCTCTTTCTCTCACAGACTCATTGCTCTTCTAACTCATAAACTTTATCATTCAAGCATCCTTTCTTTGTTCAAGTTTTCATGCATTACCTCAGGTTGTTGCATAATGCTGTCGCCTTGAGGGAAACGAATATGTTTTTTTTAGTGATTCGTTTGCAATCTGGCTGCCAATTGTCAATTAAAACTGCATATCCGTCCAGGGAGCTAAACTCATTAGCTTGCACAGAAAAAGAAAAGAAGCCAGAATCTTTCATGGCTGTGTCTAAATTAGACATACAGATCATTAGATGAACTTCAACAAGTTTCAAGTTTGTCGGAGGAGAAATAAAACTGCTCAAACTCATCCAAAGAGAGGCAGAAATGAGCAACAAGAGAAACAGGATGATACTGGATCTAAAAACTAGTGAGCGACTTTACTGTCTAAATAGGGAGCTTCCTTCTGAGACAGCGTACTAATCGAAGTGACAGATTCACATTCAGTTTTCATTCACAAATCCTCTCCCGTGGCCTCATGGGATGGTAAAGTATCCATCGAATGCACAATTCGGAAGTAGTAGGTCATCTGAGGGACTTTTTCCCTACTCTTTTACAAGTATTGTGAATTGACCCTTCGCTGTCAGTTTGATTGACAGGCGATCCGACCAATCAAAACCCCGAATGCGACATTTTGTCCGACAAAGCAGTCAGGGGAGTTAGTAGATTAACGTTGGTGAACTTGAAAAATTGTGTGTACTCACATCTTTCTGCGCTTGAAACAACATTCCTTCTGATGTTCATTCATGTTTATTTGATGCTATGAATGAACTAGTATGAAGAGATGATCGGTTCACGAGGAGCTACAGCGATCTGTCACGACACATTAAAGAGACAATAGACGCTATTTATTGTTTAACCCTTGTGCATCCTAATGGACATTTTTGTCCATTTCAGTTTTGTTTTGTGTTATAAGTGTGCCTTTGTTAATGCCAACTACATGAATTTTGGCTCAGGTGTTTATTTTTATTGGAATTTTAATATTTTACCCTCATTTCCTTCAAAAAATCAATTGTACCCTCCGTACAAAAAATACTCACACTTAGGACCTTAAGGACAAAAATATCCTCATTGAAACCCATTAAAACTGCAATTTTTTAACCCAGGGCCGTTTGACTTTAAAATGATACAATATTTGCAAATAGGCATTCATTCTATCGGCAAGGCATTTTTGACTAGATTGTGCCATATTTTCAAATTTGGCATATAAAAGAAATACTCGCTTTATTTGTGTTTTCTACTGATGCATATTTAGAGTCAATTGTAAAAAATAATGCAGCTATAATTGTGTGGGTATGTTGATAAGGATGTCAGAGTGTAGTTTGCATGTGTTTACTGAAAATTTAATGTGTGTAATTAGTTCGAAAGAAATTATATTCTACTGGCAATCAAAAATCCCACTCCATGTATGAGTAAAAATACATAACTATGAAAAAGGTCAAAGAAGGTTAAAGGTTAGCTTTGAGGTTTTTCTTTTTCACACAAACATGGATCTTAACCCTTGGTTGCACTTTTTCACTTGTTATTGTTTTTGTACGGCGATAAAAGGTGCGCTTGAATTTGAAGCAGAAGTTTAGAAGCCCCTAAACACATGATTTTAGTATTCACCACAAGAAAATGCTGATTGTTTAGTGTGATAGATTTTATACAAAGTTTGAGTTCACACAGGTGTTCTCACAGCTAAACCTATAAATATGTGGCGCTTGAGGGGTTGATCATTTCATTGGTCGCAAGATGAAGAGAGGATTGCAAGATAACTCAGCAGTTACTCATGATTATTATTTGTATAACAGTGGCGTTATATAAAGAAACAGATTTGTAAAGTGTTCAAATTCTGGAAATTAATGAATGTTTAGTAATTATGAATAGAAGAGATGTTGATAAAAAATAAGAGTGAGTGAAAGTGGAAAAAAATATTAATAAATCATATTTCTATGACAGTTTTTTGGCATGGACATTTTTGTCCATTATGGGCCTAAGTGTTAGTTTTTTTTTTTTAAATATGACACTACATAAAAAATATAAAATTAAATGTATTGTTTTTCATTGACACACCCAAGAATCTAATACACAAAGAAAGAAAAAAAAATCTGTTTAACATTTAGTTTATAAAAATAAACTACAATTTTTAATTTTTTGACATTATGTAAACAAACCAGCATTTAAAGGGTTGCAGTTCTTAAAATTAATGAGAATGTTTGATATCTATGGATAGAACAGATGCTGGCTAAAAAATTGACATCAGTGAAAGTGGAAAAAATGAGTTTTTTGGCATGGACATTTTTGTCCATTTTGCATCTATGTGTAACTTTTTTTTTTTGAATGCACAAGGGTTAAACTTCTTTAAAAAATTACAATATTTTAAATACGGAACTGTTTCATATCGAAAGTAACCTGCTCTGTCTTGTCTGTCGACGTGTTGTCAGTGTCCTCTTTGCTTTGCTTCACTGCATGAGAACATGAGTAACTAAAGGGGGCGCGTCGTTTCGAACGGTCATTTCAGACATATATTTTGTCACATGCCGTTTTCTGGCTATATATAGTAGGGAAGTATGTGATTTCGGATGCAGCCACGCAGTGCTGCTTTAAATTTTTGCCAAAATTACTTGCCTAGAATTCAGGTTTTTCTTTCTCTTTCTCTGCAGAGATCTTCTCTGTATCACACCAGAATGTGTGAGTGAAAACATCTCAGCGTGAGTGTGAAACCAGGATCCTTCTGCGGGGTAACACAGTATTTCTCTTGCAATGTGACTATCACGGGCATCATCAATTTTAAATTCATATATTCAAATCAGCCTTTACAACAGAAGGTTAAAATATGCTCTTCATTAACATTTGGGGAGGCTGGAGTGATTATGCTAATTTGCAAATGACCTCTATTAATAAAATAAATAAGTTAATGAAGATACCAACTGTATGGGTATTTAAAGATCAACAAAAGCACAACAAGCAAGAACTAAAAAGGCGACCTCTGAAATTACTAGGCAAAAGAAGTATATCCGAACTCACAGTACTCATAAAAGAGTCGAAAAGTACTCAGACTGACAGACTCAGTCCTACTACTTCTGAAGTGTGCGTACAATGGACATTCAGGATTTGTGAATGGCAGTGAAGCGACACAACTGACGATGGCAGGTCATATGGTAATGACGACATGACGTCTTTACTACTCACATTCATACTATACAGAACACGCTTTTTTAGCAAAGCAAAGTTCTTATTCAAAACAAGTACCTACTCAAGAGGGTATGCAATCAGGGTGTAAAGGGTTAACAGTCACAGTCAACACTTATATAAAGCTTGATTTGTTCGGGATCAGGATCGGTATCAGCTAATCATGATGACAGGACATCATTTGTCGGAATCGGCTGCAAAAATCCTGATCGGAACATGCATATTCTCTAGTTTCAAATCAAATCATAGTTTCTCGTATCACTGCACACTCTTTTTCTTCACAGAATAAAAGGCCAGACAAATGTTTGATCCATTTGGATATTTCAAATGTAGGCGTAATGAAGCGACGCGGTCTTGATGCGCATGAGATGCGTTTTCCAGGCGCAGCGAGAAGAAAACTTTTCAGGATGCCGCAAGCGCACCGCAGGTTATGTGACAAGAACCAGCCGATCACCTTCGGCCTTTCCGTAACAAAACATCGAAAGCTCAGATAAAGATAGATAGTGCACACTATGTAGCATGCTTTATTTGTAGTGCACACTATGTAGCATGCTTCATTTGTAGTGCACACTGTGTAGCATACTTCATTTGTAGTGCGCACTATAACATACTTCATTTGTAGTGCACACTATAACATACTTCATTTGTAGTGCGCACTATGTAGCATACTTCATTTGTAGTGCGCACTATGTAGCATACTTCATTTGTAGTGCGCACTATAACATACTTCATTTGTAGTGCGCACTATGTAGCATACTTCATTTGTAGTGCGCACTATGTAGCATACTTCATTTGTAGTGCACACTATGTAGGAATCGGCTGCAAAAATCCTGATCGGAACATGCCTATTCTCTAGTTTCAAATCAAATCATAGTTTCTCGTATCACTGCACACTCTTCTTCTTCACAGAATAAAAGGCCAGACAAATGTTTGATCCATTTGGATATTTCAAATGTAGGCGTAATGAAGCGACGCAGTCTCGATGCGCATGAGATTCGTTTTCCAGGCGCAGCGAGAAGAAAACTTTTCAGGATGCCGCAAGCGCACCGCAGGTTATGTGACAAGAACCAGCCGATCACCTTCGGCCTTTCCGTAACAAAACATCGAAAGCTCAGATAAAGATAGATAGTGCACACTATGTAGCATGCTTTATTTGTAGTACACACTGTGTAGCATACTTCATTTGTAGTGCGCACTATAACATACTTCATTTGTAGTGCACACTGTGTAGCATACATCATTTGTAGTGCGCACTATGTAGCATACTTCATTTGTAGTGCGCACTATGTAGCATACTTCATTTGTAGTGCGCACTATGTAGCATACTTCATTTGTAGTGCACACTGTGTAGCATACTTTATTTGTAGTGCGCACTATAACATACATCATTTGTAGTGCACACTATGTAGGAATCGGCTGCAAAAATCCTGATCGGAACATGCCTATTCTCTAGTTTCAAATCAAATCATAGTTTCTCGTATCACTGCACACTCTTCTTCTTCACAGAATAAAAGGCCAGGCGACTTGTTTTTCTTCAGGAATCTCTTTAGGGCTTGATTCACTTCACAAACTCTTGTGCTTGTGTTTATTCACAAGCAGGAACCCTTCAAACGGACCCTGTTTTTAGCACTGATAGCAGTGTCATCGATTAGATAGATAACATGACTCTAAAGACGGCCATCATACTGATGATTATCCAAATGGATCAAATAGCTGCTCCAACAATGACAGTGAATCGATCCGGATGTTCAATAAAGAAATGAAATGGTTTCTGGGATGTTGGTTTAATCTAAAGACGAAAGCTGGCTGCACATGATACGAGTTTTCTACGATTATTTTTGCTAACGCATGATCTTGAGCGTTTACTGCACATGCTCAATGACTTTGAGCGAATTTGTCAGAAAAAGTGTTAAATGTTGGGTCGCTCCTATATAATGTAGAACAAATAAGAGTCGTGCAGTTAGAAATGTTCATGCTAGCTTGTCAAATGAAAGATAAATCGATAAACTTCTAGATGACAAAGACTGTCTGGCTTGGCTTTTACTCAATTATTTTGTACAATATCACATAAAAATCATAAAAGAGAAAAGCATGCAGTGTTAGCAAGGCTTTACATGAATATCATCTCAAATAACAGATCAAAGTGCTACAATCTGACTTACACAGAATGACACATAGCCTATATTAAATGTCTACTGCTTCCTCATATGGGAGGAAGATAAAATCACGGTGTATTGATTTTTCCTGCTGTGCTTTGATGAGGTAATGGCTTCTCGTGTACATGTTTATAGTGCTATATGAAGTTTTAACACCAGCACTGATGCTGGTGTCTTTTATTGCGGGTCTCTCAGTAATAATCCTCATAATCATTGGGATTTGATTGGATCATAAAAGAAAATTCTGCAAATATTTTATCTTTGAGAAAAACACTAATGTGTCATGCTCAAAAAAATACCATAGACATTAAGAAAGTAAATATATAGGTCAATATTTTTTTCTTATTCTTTACTGTTATAAAGATTAGGGTTGCCAAGTCTGCGGTTTTCCCTTGGGATAGGGCTACTTTAAGAAAAGGTTAGGTTAGAAAAGGTTAGGTCACATATCGCGTCTTTTGCGATTGAAATTTGTTATTTCAAATGTAGGCGTAATGAAGCGACGCGGTCTCGATGCGCATGAGATGCGTTTTCCAGGCGCAGCGAGATGAAAACTTTCCGTAACAAAACATCAAAAACTCAGATAGAGATAGATAGTGCACACTATGTAGCATGCTTTATTTGTAGTGCACACTATAGCATTGTTCATTTGTAGTGCACAGTATGTAGCATACTTCATTTGTAGTGCACACTATGTAGCATAATTCATTTGTAGTGCACACTATAGCATTGTTCACTTGTAGTGCACACTATGTAGCATACTTCATTTGTAGTGCACACTATAGCATTGTTCATTTGTAGTGCACACTATGTAGCATGCTTCATTTGTAGTGCACACTGTGTAGCATACTTCATTTGTAGAGCACACTATGTAGCATGCTTCATTTGTAGTGCACACTATGTAGCATGCTTCATTTGTAGTGCACACTGTGTAGCATACTTCATTTGTAGTGCACACTATTGCATTGTTCATTTGTAGTGCACAGTATGTAGCATACTTCATTTGTAGTGCACACAATGTAGCAAGCTTCATTTGTAGTACACACTATGTAGCATGCTTCATTTGTAGTGCACAGTATGTAGCATGCTTCATTTGTAGTGCACACTATAGCATTGTTCATTTGTAGTGCACAGTATGTAGCATACTTCATTTGTAGTGCACACAATGTAGCAAGCTTCATTTGTAGTGCACAGTATGTAGCATGCTTCATTTGTAGTGCACAGTATGTAGCATGCTTCATTTGTAGTGCACACTGTGTAGCATACTTCATTTGTAGTGCACACTATAGCATTGTTCATTTGTAGTACACACTATGTAGCATGCTTCATTTGTAGTGCACATTGTGTAGCATACTTCATTTGTAGTGCACACTATGTAGCATACAGGGTGGTTGTTATATCTCATCTCCATGAATAACCTAGTAGCAAAGCAAATGGGACAGACGCCAAGGGAGCGCAAAAGCCCTTTGGAAAGAAGTTTTAGACGCGATATGAGAACGGCCCCAACACAGTTTCTGCAGGTTGTCTTTCATGTCCGTGGGTTGAAGCAATAACATGATATTTAGCCCCTGAAATGCAAATTTTAGAAGGGCGAACCCCACCAAAAAGCTAATTTTACTGTTCTGGAACACGATTTTTACATGGGGACCCCCTTAAAAAGGCTAGTTTTGGGCTAGTTTTGCGCAACAATTTGGCGGATTTTGTTTTGAAAACCTGGCAACCCTGAAAAAGATATTTCATTTCATTCATTCATTTCATTTTTAAGTTTAATGAACGAGTTATGTTTCCAAAGTCAACGAATAATAAATAATGGATTCTCAGTACTGACCAAAATAATGTAAGTCAATCAAACTGATAGCCCAAACTCACGTCATTGGTTGAGCCAGAAGATGACATTTCAAACAAGATGTTCTGACAGCATCACAGTGTTTTTCAGGTCAACTATTATATCACACACAACTTCTTTAAAGAGTTTGAAGGCTGAAATAAGAACTCAGTCAAAGCATGTGGCCGTTTATTCACCTCAGAGCAAAATAAAGAGTTTCCCGCCGCGCCGAGTGAAGATCTCACAGTCAATCGGCGGTTAATTTATCGCTCGTCTTTTCGCTGTTGCTCCACGGTTGGTCAGAGAAATTACATAAGGCGTTAATTAGCCACCCCAGTTCTGTCTCTGGTGTGTAGAAAGTCAGTGGGAGTCAATGTTCATTATCAGCCGCTACACTAAAAATACCCTCATCCAAAGCTGCGTGCGGCACTAAATCACGCTCCCGAAACACTCTGCTGGAAAATACGACCTGATTTCCCTGCAGGAGACGACCGGAGGATCATTTCAGAGCGAAAAATCAAGAAGTTTGTGTTTCCCGAAGCCCTCCAGCAGTTGAGTACCCATCTTACATCACTGTCATTATATATCATGCCAACATTTGCATATACGCACTACAGCTTCATTGGGTTCTTGAAAGGCGCTATATAAATTAACCATATTGTTATTATATACAGGGTTGGGGAGTAACGAAATACAAGTAACTTAGTTACGTATTTAAAATTTCATTACAGTTACATTTGAAATGGGTGGTAATCAGATTACAGTTACATCTGAAAAGTGTTTTTGCCCCTTGAGCAAGTCACCTAACCCCTAATTGCTCCCCTTGTAAGTCGCTTTGGATAAAAGCGTCTGCTAAATGATGAAAAATGTAAATGAAATTTTAGATTACCAAAATGATTACTTTGAATTTTAATGTCACTTAAACAGCAATTGGTGATTCTCTGACTCTGACAGTCTGAAAAAGCAGAGTTAAGTTTCAACAACACTTTAATCCTTTTAAGAGGATCATACAAATATTGTTATTTTTATTTAGTTCTGTCCTGAACAAGACAAAATGACTGAATTTATAAAAAAAAATTGCCCAACGGTCACCTTAACTGTCCTGTCACGACCTGATGATCCACAACTGTTTTCATGTTTTGTGAGTCATTTTATAATTCACTCGTCACTGCAACTTTTTCTCACAATTAGTTTTTTTCCCCTCACAATCGTGAGTTTCCAGTTCACAATTCTGACTTCTTTTTCTCAGAATTGCGAGATTTAAACTCACAATTGCAAGTTATAAAGTCAGAAGAGGAGATATAAACTTGCAATACTAACTTTTTTTCTTGCAATATGTCATATGTCATATGTCATGAGTTAATATGTCATATTTTTGACTTCTCAATATTGTGAGTTTATATCTCATAATTATGACTTTATAACTCGCAATTGCAACTTTATATCACACAATTCTGAGGGAAAAAGTCAGAATTGTGAGTATTTAGATTAAGTTACTAAACTTGAGTAATGTTACGAAATACGTTACAAATTACTTTTTAAAGCATGTATTTTGTAATCTGTAGTGAAATACATTTTAAAAGCCCTGACTATATATCACAATCCAAGTTATTGAACGACAACAACAAAAATGGTTTGAATATAAATGTCAATCAATCAATACGGTGCATTAAGATCAGAATATAACAAACAGCTTTACATTATGAAATGTCCTACTCAAGTAAAAATAAAAATACTGTCAAATGTAATATTATTTAAAAAAAAAATTAAAAAAAATAATGTCTTGACACGTCTCTACACCTCAAGACTGCAGACAGATCCGATGCTGATGTTGATTAGAGTAAATGTTGAGTTATCTTAAATAACACTGCCAAGGCAACACCCTTCATTAATTGAATTATAATTAAATGACATGCAGATCGTGTAAAAGCAGCACAGATCTAAAGCTGTGTTGTGACATGGAAAAGAACAAAACCAGAGTGGAAGGTCATAATAAGTCTGTGTTAAATATAAATCATTTGTTTCAGCTATTCAAAAAGTAGATTCATTTGTGTGGCAGTACGGAATAATTACTTATTGTGAAGCTGTTCAATTACAGAAGAGATAAATATGGATGAAAAAACAATTAGAGGAGTACTTGATAACAGTAAATGAGCCACATTTAGATATGTTATAAAATAACCACTGAGAAGCTGAACTTTATTATAACCCATCAATCGTTTGTTCACACATTTATATTTGAGGTTATGTTGCTTGGCAACCATAAACAGCAATGAACCAATGAATGATCACTTTGTGTTTATTAAAATTATTAAAATTTTAGATTTTAAATGTGTCTTATCATAATTAAATTGATTTATATATGTATGTAGTAGTTACAACTGAAATAAATAGATTTGATTTTTTATTTATAAAAAAAACAACTAATAAGGACGGAAGCAATTTAACTGAAAACGAACTAAAACTACAAAAATAAAGGCTCATTTAATTTAGGCAAGGTTAATCAAAGGTACAACTGAAACTAAAACCATAAAAAAATGGTTCTTTTTCAATACTTGAAAATAAATAAAATAATACATTTTTATTGAAATTATTATTTTATTTCAGCTAGTTACAAAGGAAATATGTATCATTTTCTTGTACTTTAACTTGATGTACTAAAGTAAATAAAACTAAAATTGAAATAAAATTAATATAAACTATACAGACTTACTTAAAAAAATGACAAAAACAAAATTACTAAAACTTTATCTAAGATTAAAATAAAACAGAGAATAAAAAATAATAATGGACTCAAAATATGAATAAAACTATAACAGTATCTCAATGATTTTAAAACAACACTGATAAATGGTATAATTGTATATAAATAATACAAAAATTACACTTTCATCAACCAACTTGGTTGCACTTGGAAGCCATGCCCACTTTGAAATCTTATTGGTCCAAAATCCTGATCCACATCACTGCAAATCAGTAACCCTAAGAATGAGTCACTCAACACAGGTGCATTAATTCATTAAGCATGACATTTATGTTTGCAATGACAAAATGCTCCATTTTGCAGACACAATCTCCACTTTAATCTAAACACACAAGAGAAATCGGAGAATTAAAAACTGTTCTAGCTTGGTGTACACAAGTATCTGCCTGCTTGCCTGTGTTAGCAGTTTTCCATGTGTTTGTGTCGAGTAAAACATTGGTTTGTCCTCCGTGCCTGCTGTCAGCCTCTCTCCGTGCCAGTCATCACACGGGCCGGAAAAGACAGAGCTGTTGGCCAGCCGACGGCCGGGCCCTGCCAACCGAACCACAGCACCAGAGAGAGAGAGACTCCACGGGAATAAACCTCTCCAAACTCCAAACCAACATACAGACAAGTTAAGAGGTTAACAGATCCTGCTACACATGGCAGAGTTACAGATGACTTGATTTAAACAGACAACAGTCCAAGTGACATGACCTCAGAACCTTTCAGCACCATGACATCATAAAGGACTTTTCTGATTGGCTAGAATTGAATTAAATAGTATGTGGTTTCGTATAACTAGTATGTGTTTTAGTATAATGTGTTCTACAATAATATTGTGGCAAGCAGGGCGAGGCTGAGAGCCGTGGGAACGGAGTGAAGCCTGAGGTGCGTGTGTTAATGAGCATCACCTGTACGACACACCGGTCTCGAGTCCCATGGAGGAGCTCCGGAAGCATAAAACGAGGAGTGACGAGACAAGAGAGGACCAGTCCTGGACTTTGTTGCTTAGTTTTGGTTTAGTTTATGCTGCAGCCGTCTGTAAGGGGCTGCCACTTTACTTTCGCTTTGTTGTTTATGTTCATTTTGTGATTAAAGTTACGTTTACTGTTAATATAAAATAAATTCTGGGTCCGATTCCCAAAACACACTGCCATCTTGTCCTCCACCAGCTGGGTAAACTCCTCCGCGACGCCTGGCTGTGGTGCTGGATTACCGCTGATGGACAACCCTCTGATTACTCTGCCCACTGGTGGATGCCAAAGGCTTCAACGTCCATCCCCTTTCAGACGACAGCCTCCCCTCCAAAACACAGGTAACAGACATAGACTAGTAAGAGCTGTGTGTGTAAACCTCATGCCCCTGAACTCAAAAGGCCCTATAGCAACTGATGCTAGAGACAGTGGTTGTTAGAGCTCCCAACTCCCTTACGGATGGACCTGAGTTTGAACAGGAAGGGTTACATTGGTGCCGTGACCCGGATGGAAGTGAGGTTCAGGGGGGTGAGTGTAACAGACGTAGGTAGACCTAGCCACTGATGCTAGAGACTGCGGTCTTTAGCCTCCTTGTTAGAGCACCTGACTCCTATGTGGATGGACCTGAGTTCGAGTCCTGCTTAGAGCGGGCAGTCCGAACAGGAGGGGTTACAACAGCAGGGAGATCGCCCGCCCCACCAACAAGTCACCAGCGTTCATGCTTGTGGTTGCAAGATGCAAAGAGCTTAAATCCCCCAAATAGAGCTTTTCCCTTAAAAGAATACACTTTCTTCCCGTTGTTGTGCCAAATTCTGACCCTTGGCAAATTATTGAATGTTGTGATTTCCATCAGGTGGTGCATCAATTTTTGGTCAATATCTTGTATTGTCAATGCAAGATTCAAGCACTCTGTAACACTGCTCTGTAAAATATATATAACATCCTAGAAATATAATAATCATCCAGTAATAATTATCCAGTCATAAGTATTTGCCTATTTAAATCAAAACAGCGACTTTTTGTGGGTGGGTAGTGTATATATATTCTGTTAAATTGTATATGTCTGTATTACACATTGTAATATTAACATAATATTTTATTTAATTTTATTTTTTTGCAGGAATTGTGTATGAAGTGAGAATTAGCTCACAAACACACTCACAAACACACCCAAATGTAACTTATCGCCCACACACACATCTGAGCACACATTCAGCACTCAGATCCATTGCGGCACCTTCTGACCTTTACAGTATTGAGCAGTAGTGCTGACCTTTGACCTCCTCTCACACCTGTTCCTCCAGCTCACTCAGAGGTCAAAGGTCAGAACGAGATTTCTCACAGGTACGTCTCTATAGGGCTTCACTGATTTTGCATGAGGTCAGCCTAATTCAACATTTCAACACCTTTAGGAAATGTACTCTGCTGAATTTTATTTGTACACAGCAAAACCACGTCACTCAGTGAAACTCACTTCAGAAGAACAAGGGTAATAAATGAGATATTTGATTAAACCTAATAAAAACACAGCAGAAACACAATTCATTGAAACGCACAGGTTTTAAGTGTCATCAATCTTTAGAATTAATTGTCAAACTCACACACATCTGATAGGAAGTGTCTCAAAATGTATGTCTCTCTATTCAAGTATTAAGCTCGAGTGATTGGTTTGACAGAATGAGAGCGCAAATGAACATTCGGGTTTATTACGGTAGAGACAATGACAGTGATTGTGTGAGTGTGATTGTGTGCGTCTCTCTCTCTACACACACACACAGGCATGTGTTTCATTAGGATGGCCTCTCATTGATCTCACTGGAGTAATATTTACTCTGTAACTCAGAGGCCAGTAATAAAGTGTGTGATTAAGAGACTCTCCTCCATGCTGGGAACACAGCGACGCTGTACTACACCGCCACCTCACTCTCTTAATGAATCTTAATGGCTTCCTAATGGCTTCTTAATGACTTCATCACACTGCACGGGACACACACACACACTCACACACAGGCTGGGGGAAACACCACAGACACACACAGACATCATTCTACCATCACAACTGAAAGCACTGTCGCCATAACAACCACAACACCATCACCATAATAGGCAACAACACCATCATCATCATAACAACAATCAATGACACCATCATCAAAACCAAACTCAACACCATCCACTGCTGTCACCATAACAACTATTGTCACTAACGATGAATGGATAGATAGGTGGACAGAGACAAATAAATAGATACGGAACTGTCACAAATGGACTCTTGACAGTCAATCTAGACTAAACCAGAGTCATGGTGTTCCAGAAAAAGGCCAGATCTCAGGAAAACAAAAACCAGTTCACTTATGAAGGTCAGATGCTACAGCACAGGAAAAGCTTTGGTCACTTAAAATTATATAATTCAATAATAAAACCAATTATTTTATATGGATGTGAAATTCGGGGATCAGTACTAAATTTAAAAAATTGGGAAAGAACTTCAGTAGAAAAACTACAATTCAAAACTGGCAAAAACATTTTAGGGTTCACAGATGCGCATCCAACAACACCTGCAGGGCTGAATAAGGCTTGTATCCGTTGAACACTGAGATCCAGAAGAGATGTGTTCAGTTCTGGCATCACCTCCATCAGTCTGATCCTGATTCAGTCAAATATAAAGCCCTCCTCGACAATGAAACCTCAGCAGAATCTCGTCCTCTAAACACACTCGCTCTCCAATTTGTCCATCAACCGAAATTCCCAACTGACTACAGCAACAACCCCAAAACTATCAATAAAAAAATGGACACAATTCTAAAAGATACTCATGATAAATTACTAAAAGCACATTCTGACCTGGAAAAAAGATTGAAATTGACAGACAGACAGAAAAATAGATGGATGGATTGATAGATGGACAGATGGATAGACAGACAGACAGACAGATAGATAGATAGATAGATAGATAGATAGATAGATAGATAGATAGATAGATAGATAGATAGGAGATAGATAGATAGATAGATAGATAGATAGATAGATAGATAGATAGATAGATAGATAGATAGATAGATAGATAGATAGATAGATAGATAAAGACAGACGGATAGATAGATAGACAGACAGATAGATAGATAGATAGATAGATAGATAGATAGATAGATAGATAGAGAGATAGATAGATAGATAGATAGATAGATAGATAGATAGATAGATAGATAGATAGATAGATAGATAGATAGATAGATAGATAAAGACAGATAGATAGATAGATAGATAGATAAAGGCAGACAGATAGATAAAGACAGACGGATAGATAGATAAACAGACAGACAGACAGATAGATAGAAAGATAGACAGATCGATAGATAGAAAAAGACAGACAGATAGATAGATAGACAGATAAGACAGACAGACAGACGAATAGATAGATAGATAGATAGATAGAAAGACAGACAGACGGATAAATAGATAGATAGATAGATAGATAGATAGATAGATAGATAGATAGATAGATAGATAGATAGATAGATAGATAGATAGATAGATAGATAGATAGATAGATAGATAGATAGATAAAGACAGACAGACGGATGGATGGATATATAGATAGAAAGACAGATAGATAGATAGATAGATAGATAGATAGATAGATAGATAGATAGATAGATAGATAGATAGATAGATAGATAAAGACAGACAGACAGATAGATAAAAACAGATGGATAGATAGATAGATAGATAGATAGATAGATAGATAGATAGATAGATAGATAGATAGATAGATAGATAGATAGATAGATAGATAGATAAAGACAGACAGACGGATAGATAGATAGAAAGACAGACAGACAGATAGATAGAAAGACAGGCAGACAGACAGGTAGATAGATAGACAGACAGATAGATAAAGACAGACAGACGGATGGATGGATATATAGATAGAAAGACAGATAGATAGATAGATAGATAGATAGATAGATAGATAGATAGATAGATAGATAGATAGATAGATAGATAGATAGATAGATAGATAAAGACAGACAGACGGATAGATAGATAGAAAGACAGACAGACAGATAGATAGAAAGACAGACAGATAGATAAAGACAGACAGATAGATAAAGACAGACAGATAGATAAAGACAGACGGATAGATAAAGACAGACGGATAGATAGATCGATAGATAGATAGATAGATAGATAGATAGATAGATAGATAGATAGACAGACAGATAGATAAAGACAGACGGATAGATAGATAGATAGATAGATAGATAGATAGATAGATAGATAGATAGATAGATAAAGGCAGACAGACAGATAGATAAAGACAGACGGATAGATAGATAGACAGACAGACAGACGGATAGATAGATAGAAAGACAGACAGATCGATTGATAGATAGATAGATAGATAAACAGACAGACAGACGGATAGATAGATAGAAAGACAGACAGATAGATAGATAGATAGATAGATAGATAGATAGATAGATAGATAGATAGATAGATAGATAGATAGATAGATAGATAAAGACAGACAGACAGATGGATATATAGATAGAAAGACAGATAGATAGATAGATAGATAGATAGATAGATAGATAGATAGATAGATAGATAGATAGATAGATAGATAGATAGATAGATAGATAGATTGAGTGAGTTGTTTCAGTGTGGTTCTCATGTGTTGGTCACTGGCGTTTGGTTTTGGCAGCTCTGTCTCTCCTGATGACTGGCGCTCCGTCCAAATCCCTCCTGAGAGATCAGAGCACATCTGTTATTCATTAGAGAGGATGGCTGGAGAGATTATTTAATGAGGGAAAATTGGCTCGTTCGGCCAGTATCGACACTGATTGTTTTGGAGGAGCCTGTTTAGGAAAAAAATAAATGCAAAATGCAATACTTTGTACTGGAAAAGAAACGGCACATATTATTTATTTAATAATGAGCTGCAGCATGAAAGCATTCCCTCAGGGAAATAAGACAAACTCCTCTCAAAACTAACTGAAAGGAGGAAAACTTGGTCCGTGGTCAACAATGTGAAATTACTTTGATGAATTCTTCACACTGTTGTAGAATGTGTTCAGCTCTAAATGCAGACAGCAGAGCATGAATCCATATGGAGTCAAACTAATCCGTCCGTCTGCGGCCCGTGGAGCAGCTCCCGGACACCAAGGTGACCTAAACGCTGCCATTATCCAGAGGAGAGGACGAGGGTTTGGGATCAACTCTCTTCTGGGACCCTGCGCTCTCAGACCGTGTCTGGAAGGACACAGTAGTCGATGGTTAAAACTTCCTCTGGCTTTTAATGACAACATATTTCCCAGGTCACACCAAAGTCACTCTGCATCGCACACTGATGCGTGAAAAACATGCAGACGTGATTTCACTGGTGAATGGCATTCGTTTGACAGACAAATGGCCACCGGTAACTCTCAAAATACATACATACAGTACATACACATTCCTCGCTGAAGGTCAGACGTTCGGTTAACATCTATCAAGAGGAAGAGTTTGCATAAAAAAAAACATACATGTGCAAAATAAAGAAGGGCTTGGGAATATATCAGGAAAATAACCTGTCAAGCAGAGCTGCCTAGAAGAGGAATACATCCCATGTTACTGCATGACAGGCCTAACGAATAGCTGGTTAACACTCTCATTCACAAAGAGGCAGGAGAATGGATACAAGCGCGAGTGTGAATCCTGTCGCTGCAGATAAATAATGACAGCAGGTCAGGATGAGGCTGTTCTTCTGTGATTACTGTGATGATCTACACGTATAATCCTGCTGCTTCCTGCTCGCTCACACGGCATCATGTCGCTCTGAGTGCTGCATATGCCATCAAAGCTGTGGATTTACAAACGCTGAACACACTGCGCTTGCAAATGCATTAGTGGTGAGAGAATGTTAAATCAACAGATATTTGGCCATTTCTGATCATAAGAATCAGTCAGTGATTGTACCCACTTTTATGATCAACAAAATGTATACAAAGGTGATATTTCAAGCATCCATCAATCCATCTATAAATTCACCTGTCTGTCTATCCGTCCATCCATCCTTCCATGCATCCATCCATAAATCTGTCTACCCTTCCATCCGTCTATCCATCCATCCATCCATCCTTCCATGCACCCATCCATACATCTGTCTTCCCATCCATCCGTCTATCCATCCGTCTATCTGTCCATCCATCCATCCATCTATCCATCCATCTGTCCAGCCATACATTCATCTATCCATCCATTTGTCCATCCATACATCCATCTATCCGTCTGTCTGTCCATCCATCCTTCCATCCATCTGTCCATCCATCCATCCATCCATCCATCTGTCCATCCTTCCATCCATCCATCCATACATCTGTCTACCCATCCATCCGTCTATCCATCCGTCTGTCCATCCATCCATCCATACATCTGTCTACCCATCCATCCATCTATCCATCCGTCTGTCCATCCATCCACCCACCCATAGGTCTGTCCATCCATCCATCCATCCATCCATACAGTTGTCTATCCATTTGCCTATCCATCCATCCATCCATCCGTCTACCAATCCATCCATCCATCCATCCATCCGTCTGTCTACCCGTCCATTCATCCATCCATCCATCCCTCCATCCAGCCATCCATCCATCTGTCTATCCATCCATTTGTCTGTCTATCCGTCCATTCATCCATCAATCCATCTATAAATCCACCTGTCTGTCTATCCGTCCATCCATCCTTTCATGCATCCATCCATACATCTGTCTACCCTTCCATCCATCTATCCATCCGTCTATCCATCCATCTGTCCATCCATCCATCCATCCTTCCATCCTTCCACCATCCATCCATCCATCCATCCATCCATCCGTATGTTCATCCATCCTTCCATCCATCCTACATCCGTCTGTCTATTCATCCATTCATCCATTCGTCTGTCTACCCGTCCATTCATCCATCCATCCATCCCTCCATCCAGCCATCCATCCATCTGTCTATCCATCCATTTGTCTGTCTATCCGTCCATTCATCCATCAATCCATCTATAAATCCACTTGTCTGTCTATCCGTCCATCCATCCTTTCATGCATCCATCCATACATCTGTCTACCCTTCCATCCATCTATCCATCCGTCTATCCATCCATCTGTCCATCCATCCATCCATCCTTCCATCCTTCCACCATCCATCCATCCATCCATCCATCCATCCGTATGTCCATCCATCCTTCCATCCATCCTACATCCGTCTGTCTATTCATCCATTCATCCATCCGTCTGTCTACCCGTCCATTCATCCACCCATCCATCCCTCCATCCAGCCATCCATCCATCTGTCTATCCATCCATTTGTCTGTCTATCTGTCCATTCATCCATCAATCCATCTATAAATCCACCTGTCTGTCTATCCGTCCATCCATCCTTTCATGCATCCATCCATACATCTGTCTACCCTTCCATCCATCTATCCATCCGTCTATCCATCCATCTGTCCATCCATCCATCCATCCATCCTTCCATCCTTCCACCATCCATCCATCCATCCATCCGTATGTTCATCCATCCTTCCATCCATCCTACATCCGTCTGTCTATTCATCCATTCATCCATCCGTCTGTCTACCCGTCCATTCATCCATCCATCCATCCCTCCATCCAGCCATCCATCCATCTGTCTATCCATCCATTTGTCTGTCTATCCGTCCATTCATCCATCAATCCATCTATAAATCCACCTGTCTGTCTATCCGTCCATCCATCCTTTCATGCATCCATCCATACATCTGTCTACCCTTCCATCCATCTATCCATCCGTCTATCCGTCTATCCATCCATCTGTCCATCCATCCATCCATCCATCCTTCCATCCTTCCACCATCCATCCATCCATCCATCCATCCATCCATCCATCCGTATGTCCATCCATCCTTCCATCCATCCTACATCCGTCTGTCTATTCATCCATTCATCCATCCGTCTGTCTACCCGTCCATTCATCCATCCATCCATCCCTCCATCCAGCCATCCATCCATCTGTCTATCCATCCATTCGTCTGTCTATCCGTCCATTCATCCATCAATCCATCTATAAATCCACCTGTCTGTCTATCCGTCCATCCATCCTTTCATGCATCCATCCATACATCTGTCTACCCTTCCATCCATCTATCCATCCGTCTATCCGTCTATCCATCCATCTGTCCATCCATCCATCCATCCATCCTTCCATCCTTCCACCATCCATCCATCCATCCATCCATCCATCCATCCATCCATCCATCCGTATGTCCATCCATCCTTCCATCCATCCTACATCCGTCTGTCTATTCATCCATTCATCCATCCGTCTGTCTACCCGTCCATTCATCCATCCATCCATCCCTCCATCCAGCCATCCATCCATCTGTCTATCCATCCATTCGTCTGTCTATCCGTCCATTCATCCATCAATCCATCTGTCTGTTTATATATTTTGATTGATATTTAAACAATTAATTCCTCACATTTGAATTCCAATTGCAATTCTGTTTGCAAAGGCATGCACGCTTCCTGATAGATGCACTAAAAATGCCAAATGCATAAAACATAATAGTTAATTTATCCAGTAAATATATTTTCTTATCTTTTGTCAGTCAAATGTGATGTAAAAGTATTTAATTTACTTAATTATAAATAGACATGTTTAACATTTAATATACAAGCCATAGAATTTCCAGTAAAAAAAAAAAAAAATCCCCATTTTGTGATGTATTCCATCTCTGATATCGTGATGAAGATTGTGGTCGCCCACTTCTACACACAAAGCCTGTGTTTTTCTTCGCGGGAAGAGAACAGATGGTGTAGTGAGGGAGAGGCGGTGGTTCGCTATCTCTATCCATCACTGATGTGCGTTCGACGCCCCATTCTCTCGCCTTTTCCACCTCACACTTTGTTCAAGCAGATGATGGAAGCGTTCAATGGTTTAGCTAATGGACGAGTGGGCGTTACTTTGTCGTTCTCCTTATTTTCCACTCGGTTTCGCCTCAACTCTCTCTGAGGGAACGCTAGCTTCTCTCAACAAGTTCACGCTCACCTCATCAGCACAACACGGTTTGTTTGGGTCTAATGCTTTGTGTATGAGGATGAATTTGTCCAGCAGATATTACAAAGTTTACACTCAACATGAAATGGACGATCACTATCAATTTTACATCTAAAATGAGTGAAGGAGGATAACCAATGAAAAAATAATCTAGAGTGGGAGTTCAACTGAATCAAGTAAAGGGAGCATTTTTCATGTTTTGAAAGAAGTCTGAAAGCTTGTTTCTGCAACAGAATTAAAAATAAAAAGGGTAATTGTGACTTTTTAACACACAATTCTAACTTTTTTTCTCGCAATTACGAGTTTACATCTTGCCATTCTGATTTTTTTTTTGTCAATTGCGAGTTATAAAGTCAGAATTGTGAGATATAAACTTGTTATTGTGAAAAAAGTCAGAATTGTGAGATACAAATTCGCAATGGTGAGAAAAAAGTCAAAATTGTGAGTTATAAATTCGTAATTGTGAGAAAAAAAGTCATAACTGCAAGAAAAAAGTCAGAATTGAGATATAAACTCACAATCGTGAGAAAAAGCCAGAATTGCCAGATATAAACTTGTTATTGTGAGAAAAAAGTCAAAAGTGTGAGTTATAAACTCGTAATTAAGAGAAAAAAAAGTCCGAATTGTGAAATATAAACTCGTAATTGCAAGAAAAAAGTCAGAAATGAGATATAAACTCACAATTGTGCGAAAAAGCCAAAATTGCCAGATATAAACTTGTTATTGTGAGGAAAAAAGCCAGAATTCTGAGAAAAAAGTCAGAATTCCAAGAAAAAAGTCAGAATTCCAAGAAAAAAGTCAGAATTGTGATAGAAAAATTTGCAATGGTGAGAAAAAAGTCAAAAGTGTGAGATATAAACTTGCAATGGCAAGAAAAAAGTCAGAATTGAGATATAAACTTGCAATTGTGAGAAAAAGCCAGAATTGAGATATAAATTTGTTATTGTGAGGAAAAAAGCCAGAATTCTGAGAAAAAAGTCAGAATTCCAAGAAAAAAGTCAGAATTGTGAGATAAAAATTTGCAATGGTGAGAAAAAGTCAAAAGTGTGAGATATAAATTCGTAATTGCAAGAAAAAAGTCAGAATTGAGATATAAACTTGCAATTGTGAGAAAAAGCCAGAATTGTGAGAAAAAAGTCAGAATTCCAAGAAAAAAGTCAGAATTCCAAGAAAAAAGTCAGAATTGTGAGATATAAACTTGTAATTGAGGAAAAAAGCCAGAATTCTGAGAAAAAAGTCAGAATTCAAGAAAAAAGTCAGAATTCCAAGAAAAAAGTCAGAATTGTGAGATAAAAATTTGCAATGGTGAGAAAAAATTCAAAAGTGTGAGATATAAACTCGTAATTAAGAGGAAAAAAAGTCAGAATTGTGAGATATAAACTCGCAATTGTGAGAAAAAGTCAGAATTGTGAGGTATGAACTCAATTTTTGAGAATTGTGAGTTTATATCCTGCGGTTCTGACATTATAACACGCAATTGTGAGATAAAAAGTCACAATTATCTTTTAAATTGTTTTATTCTGTGGCGGAAACAAGCTTCCATACTTATGCTCAACGAGGCTGCGTTTCTCCAGTTTAAAATAAGTGTAGTGTTTCGGTGACTATTTGTATTATTTGTAAAACACTGTCAAATGCATGTGTGAACTATTTGTTGAGTCACTACAGCTGCTCCTGTGACATTTACAGCCACTGTTTGTGTTAACCTGTATAATGAAGTCAAGCTAGAACAGCACAGACAGCGATCTACACACACACACACACACACACACACACAAGAGCTGAGAGGAGAGGAATCTCCCTGGAAGAAAACCTCTTCTGCTGGTGTTTAGGATTGTGAGCAGATCAAACTGCACTTCACTGGAATAAATGCCTGTGATTGATCAACAGACTGATAAAGTGCAGGAGCAGATGAAGCGCTGAGGAACATCTTCAATCTCCATCCATTCAGCTCTGAACTTGAGCTGATTCGTTCATTCAGGCGCTCGAGTGTGCGTGTCGTTCGAGAAGTGTTACACAATTATCCCAGTGATTACACCTACAGGAAGAGAGAGCATTACGACGGAGATCCGAGATGATTACCCTCTCGTGATCAGGAAACACATCTATAAATACACACAGATCTTCAGAGAGGACATTTTCACAATTAAGACCAAACTAGATCAAACTTCTGCTGCTGTAGCGGGAAAGAGAAACACGACAAATATTTAAAATGTCGATTAAAAGAATAGACCGATACTTTAAAATTTCCTGAAGAAATATTTTCCCATGCTTTCATAATGCAAGGATGTTGTTGTTGTTGTCTGTAGTCTGAGTGAAAAGTGCGGTTGCTAGGCAGTTGCTAAGGTGTTCTGGGTGGTTGGCAGGACATTGTTAGATGGTTATGATGGTGTTCTTGTGATTGAGAAGGTGTCTCTTTATAGCTATGCTTTTTTGTGGTTGAGCCGCTGGTGTCGTCAGTTCCTGTAGTAGTGGCTGATGCTGAGAGGGCTGCGATCTCATTAAAGCTCTTCGCTGCAACGCTTCATCATTTGAACTCTGTGCTTTATCATCTTAAACATTTCATAAAGAACTATAAATGCTCTGCAATTATTCATGACAGAAGCCACTGCAGTGTAATATATGATGATTTATTGAACGCTTAGCAGCTGCTATTATAGTGTGTTTGTGTGATGGTATGTGTGTTCTATCTATCTATCTATCTATCTATCTATCTATCTATCTATCTATCTATCTATCTATCTATCTATCTATCTATCTATCTATCTATCTATCTATCTATCTATCTATCTATCTATCTATTGTCTGTCTGTATCTATCTATCTATCTATCTATCTATCTATCTATCTATCTATCTATCTATCTATCTATCTATCTATCTATCTATCTATCTATCTATCTATCTATCTATCTATTGTCTGTCTGTATCTATCTATCTATCTATCTATCTATCTATCTATCTATCTATCTATCTATCTATCTATCTATCTATCTATCTATCTATCTATCTATCTATCTATTGTCTGTCTGTATCTATCTATCTATCTATCTATCTATCTATCTATCTATCTATCTATCTATCTATCTATCTATCTATCTATCTATCTATCTATCTATCTATCTATCTATCTATTGTCTGTCTGTATCTATCTATCTATCTATCTATCTATCTATCTATCTATCTATCTATCTATCTATCTATCTATCTATCTATCTATCAATCTATCTATCAATCTATCTATCTATCTATCTATCTATCTATCTATCTATCTATCTATCTATCTATCTATCTATCTATCATCTATCTATCTATCTATCTATCTATCTATCTATCTATCTATCTATTGTCTGTCTGTATCTATCTATCTATCTATCTATCTATCTATCTATCTATCTATCTATCTATCTATCTATCTATCTATCTATCTATCTATCATCTATCTATCTATCTATCTATCTATCTATCTATCTATCTATCTATCTATCTATTGATTTCTATCCATTTATCGATATCTACCTATCTATCTATTGTCTGTCTGTATCTATCTATCTATCTATCTATCTATCTATCTATCTATCTATCTATCTATCTATCTATCTATCTATCAATCTATCTATCTATCTATCTATCTATCTATCTATCTATCTATCTATCTATCTATCTATCTATCAATCTATCTATCTATCTATCTATCTATCTATCTATCTATCTATCTATCTATCTATCTATCTATCTATCTATCTATCTATCTGTTTATCTATCTATCTATCTATCTATCTATCTATCTATCTATCTATCTATCTATCTATCTATCTATCTATCTATCTATCTATCTGTTTATCTATATATCTGTCTGTCTATCTATCTGTCTGTCTATCTATCTATCTGTCTATCTATCCATCTATCTGTCTGTCTGTCTATCGATCTATCTATTAGTCCCTACAAACGTGAGACCAGCAGATAACCACCACTGTCATTCTCCTCTGATCTGATACAGTATATTTAGAAGATTCATATATAATTATGAATTCTGTATGCTTGTCTGAACTGAGAGCAGCGGGTGAGCGTGATAATTAACTACGTTTATAAATACAGGTGTGTCACTTTGAGAAGCGCACTGAATAACTGTGTAAATGGCAGTCTGCTTCATCACCGCTGTCAATCATCACAAACAAATGTACTGGTTTTAGTTCTATATACGGCTCAGTTAGAAGTGTACCAAGTATTAAAATTCACTGTGTGTGTCATCCTGCAGAGCTTAAATGATTTCTCAAATCATGTGTGTAGTTGAGGAGCGTTTGTTCTTATACTAACCATTTCACCACTGGACCAAAAAAACAGGTGAAAAAATCCCATTGAAGTTGAAGGAGGAACCCACGCATATCTACAGACTAAATCACAGAGACCTGAAAATGCAGGACCTTTTTCATTCCAGCCAGGATGAAACCATCTAGAAACCATTCACAACACCCAAGCAACCATCTGGCCCAGAACAACGAAGCAATGTCGCCACAGCTTCAGGAAGTAGATGGAGCCATCAAAACTCTACTGAACGTCTCTATCTACTGATTTTCATCCACTTGTGCTGAATTGAATCCTTGTTCACTCGAGCAGAAACATAATCGCTTCAAACAAACACACGATCACTCAGCTGGGGACATGCAGTATCATCGACTTTCTGTTTATAATTATAAATAAGTTTAAACCCTCACACTGACTCTAAGAAGAAAACTCCCATTACAGTCTTAGCATCATTAAGAGCCTGTGACTGAAGTTTTAAGCATGTGTCTCATTAAAACTAAGCAAGTCTCCTCAACAGGAAGTGTGAATAACCATTTGAGGCCTCCAGGCTGATCAAAGCTTGATTTTGACTGAAGCTGACCAGAGCCCCGTCTGTGCTCAGAATGATCACTCCCTCAGAAAGTGTCTATGATAAAAAAGAAAAAAACGCAAACCTCCTGCTCACTGTGAATGAGCAGGCGGCAGTCAATGTTTGATGTTTGCTACGGTATGTGTGTGAACATGGACTTTATGGATTGTAAATACAATCCCAGAAGAGAACAATCTTGTAACTGACCCTTTGATTGACAGGCGATCTGACCAATCATAACCCCAAATCCGCCATTTTGTCAGACAAAGCAGTCAGGGGAGTTAGTAGATAAACGTTGGTGAACTTGAACTTGAAAAATTGTGTGTACTCACGTCTTTCCGCGCTTGAAACAACATTCCTTCTGATGTTCATTCATGTTTATTTGATGCTGTAAATGAACTAGTATGAAGAGATGATCGGTTCACGAGGAGCTACAGCGATCTGTCACCACACATTAAAGAGACACTAGACGCTATTTATTGATTAAACTTCTTTAAAAAAATTACAATATTTTAAATATGAAACTGTTTCATACGTTGTCAGTGTCCTCTTTGAATATGATGTCTGGCGTGAGAGCGCATGGTTTTTCGGGCATAGCAACAGTAACTAAAGGTGGCGGCTCTTTGCGAGGGTCAGTTGACGCATCTAGATCAATTGTGTAATGCATTCAACATGATGGAAATGATTGTTTAAGTGTGTACAGGGTGATGTTTTTCTGTCCTGTAACGTGTTTGACGTTATTCTTGCATGAGCTGGTCTGAGTCCTGCACTCTGGTGAAAAGGAAATTGGTAAAGTGTTTCTCCACCCTGCTGTGAAATATGTGAGGGATAAACCATTAACCTCACACACACACACACACACACACACGTTGTGTTTTCATGTTTTATGTGGACATTCCATAGGTGTAATGGTTTTAATACAGACAAACTATACATTTTGTCCCCCTGCACTACCCCTACCCCTGAACCTACCCATCAAAGAAAATATTCTGCTATTTTAGATTTTCAAAAAAGATTATTCTGGTCCTCATCAGGACCAAAAAAATGTCCCCACGAGATCAAAATTTACTAGTTTTACTATACCTGTGGGGACATTTGGTCCCCATAACGTAGGGAATACCCACACACACACACACACTCTCATCAAACCAAATGAGCATCTTGCTTCTAACAGAAGGATTCAGAATAAATTTTTTCCAAGCAGTATTTCACACAAATAAACACTCAAGACATCAGACAAATAAACTCAGAGAGGAACGCCAGCACTGAGACACGAGTCCCAGGAGAAACACTCCAGACAGACAGAGAGAGAGAGAAAGAGAGACAGACAGTTCCCATAGGAGCAAAACTGTCACCACAAGCGAGAAAACAAGTGAACAGAAATCACATTTCCACTCCGCTCAGGCAGAAGTTCATGACTCATCACTTCTAAGTGAATAAGCGGGTTCATTCGGACAAATCTGCTCGGCCGGCAGTGAGTCTGTCCGGATGCCAGGGCTCAGGAGGAGGTCAGGAGATGAGCACAGCGGCCCGTTCACTCCCACACGCGAACAACTCCATTTGTCAAACGCAGAAGAAGCCCAAGCTTTAATTAAAGCGCATAAACGTTGACACAAGGCCCATGTGAAATCTTGAACGATTAATAATTCCGCACCAAGACCTGAAAAGAACTGTCACGGCAATGACAAGCAAAAAGAGGAAATAGTTTAAAACTGATGGGAGGAAGGAACTCAATACTGTCTAGTATTGTGAAATAATGTGATTATTTTAAAAGTGTTGAAATGTTTACAATAAAACTCTATTAAAGCGGTTTCTGTTTCAATATAAAAGAGCAGAGAAAATATAAAACTAAATCAATGTATACTGACCTTTTATATTAATATATATATATATTCTATTTTATAATAACGTTTTAAAATTATAAAATGTAAATAATTTTATATATATATATATATATATATATATATATATATACACAATGTATACTGTATAATAAATGTTTTAAAAACATACAAATATAGGCTAATAAATATTTTTAGATTTACACATAAAATATCTATATACATATGAAATCTAATAATATATAATTTTGATATTTTATTTTTGTTTTATATATTTAAAATCACTTCTAAAATATACATTAAGTACATATTTTAAAATAAATATGTTCAAATATAAAACAACTAAATATGAATAAAAATAAATTTATGAAATATAAATAAAATATCATAATATAATTAAGAATAAATTATATATGCATCATATCACTAACACTAACCATCAATTACCTCTAACTATCAGCACTAGTACAAGACTGAACAACTTCACGAAAAAAAAGCACTGGAATAAAAATCACATGCATTTTCATCAGGCTGGGTAATGAAGAAACACTCTTCTTCTCTGATGAACTGAGCTTTCACATCTTGTCGAAACCACGAGCATTACTGACCTCAGCTGCACATTCACATCAGTGTGATGGTAGTGTTTTTACTGCTTTTATTTTGAGTTGGAAACTTCATTTAGAAGGGCACATTTCACATTCTGTGAGGCAGAGTGCTTCCTTTCTGATATTGAGTCTTCATCTCTCTCTCTCTCCCTCTGTTTGTCTCAAGTACTTCACGAGTCTTGAGATTGTCTCATTTAGATCAGTTATCTGAATGCTTAATCTTGACCTTTAAAGATGAGAAATATCACATCTCTCTCCTGAGCTCCTGTGGACGTGTCGTCTGCTCAACTAAACTCCACCGTCACTTTCACAGGCTCTAATTGAACGTTTCTGTCATTCGCTCAGAATGATATTTCTACTATTGTCTCGCTTTCACTTTGAGCTTCTAAATATTACTGGTTTCTCTCCAGGGTTATAGTAATTTAGATTTTTTTTTTTTTTTACCCCCATTTTATTTAATTTTCTTTTCCTTTCAATGTCTGGCTGTTTTGTATTGAAGCATGTTTCCGCCACTAAATAAAAAATACAAAAGGTAATAGTGACTTTATATGAAGTCACAATTCTAAAGTCAGAATTGAGCGATATAAAGTTGCAATTCTGAGAAAAAAACATCTTTTTCCCTACAATTGTAATGGCACATTAAATTGCGAGTTTATTTCTCGCAATTCTGACTTTATAACTCACAAATTCTGACTTTATATCACTCAATTTTGACTTTATAAATCGCAAATTATGACTTTATATCACTCAAATCTGACTTTATATCACAAAATTCTGAATTTATAACTCACAAATTCTGACTTTATATCACAAAATTCTGAATTTATATCACTCAATTCTGACTTTATATCACAAAATTCTGAATTTATAACTCACAAATTCTGACTTTATATCACAAAATTCTGAATTTATATCACTCAATTCTGACTTTATATCACAAAATTCTGAATTTATAACTCACAAATTCTGACTTTATATCACAAAATTCTGACTTTATATCATTCAATTCTGACTTTATAACTCGCAAATTATGACTTTATATCACTCAAATCTGACTTTATATCACAAAATTCTGAATTTATAACTCACAAATTCTGACTTTATATCACAAAATTCTGACTTTATATCATTCAATTCTGACTTTATAACTCGCAAATTATGACTTTATATCACTCAAATCTGACTTTATATCACAAAATTCTGAATTTATAACTCACAAATTCTGACTTTATATCACAAAATTCTGACTTTATATCATTCAATTCTGACTTTATAACTCGCAAATTATGACTTTATATCACTCAAATCTGACTATATCACAAAATTCTGAATTTATAACTCACAAATTCTGACTTTATATCACAAAATTCTGACTTTATATCACAAAATTCTGAATTTATAACTCACAAATTCTGACTTTATATCACAAAATTCTGACTTTATATCATTCAATTCTGACTGTATAACTCGCAAATTCTGACTTTATATCACTCAATTCTGACTGTATAACTCGCAAATTCTGACTTTATATCACTCAATTCTGACTTTATAACTCGCAAATTCTGACTTTATATAACTCAATTCTGACTTTATATCACAAAATTCTGACTTTATAACTTGCAAATTCTGACTTTATAACTCGCAAATTCTGACTTTATATCATTCAATTCTGACTTTATATCACGATTCTGACTTTATAACTCACAAACTCTGACTTCATATTACTCAATTTTGACTTTATAACTCGCAAATTCTGACTTTATATCACTCAATTCTGACTTTATAACTCGCAAATTCTGACTTTATATCATTCAATTCTGACTTTATAACTCACAAATTCTGACTTTATATAACTCAATTCTGACTTTATATCACAAAATTCTGACTTTATAACTTGCAAATTCTGACTTTATATCATTCAATTCTGACTTTATAAATTGCAAATTCTGACTTTATAACTTACAAATTCTGACTTTATATCACTCAACTCTGACTTTATATCACAAAATTCTGACTTTATAACTCACAAATACTGACATTATATCACTCAATTCTGACTTTATAACTCACAAATTCTGACTTTATATCATTCAATTCTGACTTTATATCATTCAATTCTGACTTTATATCATTCAATTCTGACTTTAAAACTCGCAAATTCTGACATTATATCACTCAATTCTGACTTTATATCACACAATTCTGACTTTATATCACACAATTCTGACTTTATATCTCACAATTCTGACTTTATATCACAATTTTGACTTTATAACTCGCAAATTCTGACTTTATATCACTCAATTCTGACTTTATAACTCGCAAATTCTGACTTTATATAACTCAATTCTGACTTTATATCACAAAATTCTGACTTTATAACTTGCAAATTCTGACTTCATATCACAATTATGACTTTATAACTCACAAATTCTGACTTTATATCATTCAATTCTGACTTTATAACTCGCAAATTCTGACTTTATAACTCGCAAATTCTGACATTATATCACTCAATTCTGACTTTATATCACACAATTCTGACTTTATATCACACAATTCTGACTTTATATCTCACAATTCTGACTTTATATCACAATTTTGACTTTATAACTCGCAAATTCTGACTTTATATCACTCAATTCTGACTTTATAACTCGCAAATTCTGACTTTATATAACTCAATTCTGACTTTATATCACAAAATTCTGACTTTATAACTTGCAAATTCTGACTTCATATCACAATTCTGACTTTAGAACTCGCAAATTCTGACTTTATATCACTCAATTCTGACTTTATATCACACAATTCTGACTTTATATCACAGTTCTGACTTTATAACTCACAAACTCTGACTTCATATTACTCAATTTTGACTTTATAACTCGCAAATTCTGACTTTATATCACTCAATTCTGACTTTATATCACACAATTCTGACTTTATATCACAGTTCTGACTTTATAACTCACAAACTCTCACTTCATATTACTCAATTTTGACTTTATAACTCGCAAATTCTGACTTTATATCACAAAATTCTGACTTTATAACTCGCAAATTCTGACTTTATATATGTGACGAGCACGGCGGGCGAGAGCCGTGAGGGAACGGCGCGAGGCCGGTGACGCGAGAGTTAACGAGCTTCAGGTGCTCGGCGCACCGGTCTCGTATCTCCCACGGAGGAGCTCCGGAAGCATAAAGGAGGAGCGACGACAGTGGAGGACGAGAGAGGACCAGGCCTGGATTTTATGTTGTGTTTTATTTGGTTTGTGTGGGCGGCAGTCGCCGTGAGGAACTGCCGCCCTTATACTTTTTGTTTCATTGTAAGTTTATTTGTTTATTAAATATGTTAATTGTTCGCCGGTTCCCGCCTCCTTCTTCCCATATTTACGAACTTTGTTACACTGGTGCCGAAACCCGGGAGGAAGGAGGGACATGCTGTCGAAGAGCCCTCGCTGCTGAGGGGGATCGCGGTGCTGAGGAGATCGGGCAGCGCGGGAGTGAAGACCGCGAGTGGCTGCCCGAAGCGGTGGTGCTGGAGCGTCTGAGCAACGGGTGGGACGGAGAGCTCGCTGCCGCGCCCCTGGGACGAGGTGGGGTGGCGGCCGTCCAAGAGGGAGCGGAGGAGCCGCCGTTCGCCGGGGGCCGAAGCCTGCTGCCTGCCGCCGCAACGGGGAGGAGCCGTCGTCCGCCGTGGGCCGAGGCCGCTGCCTGCCGCCGGAGCGGGGAGGAGCAGGGAACGGCGGGCTCGCTGCCGGCTGCCCTCATGAGGAGGAGTCATCGCCGGCCGCCAGGGGGCGGAGGAGAATCGGGCCGTCCACCGAGCGTCCAGTGCCATCGCATGGCACCGCGAGGAAGAGCCTCTCGGCGGGCTGAGGACCGAGCGGCAGTGTGTCTGGGAGCCGGACCAAGAATTTTTTTTTTTTTGTTTTGTTTTCCTCTCTCCACTCTCTCGTCCTGGTCGCTCCTTGTGCTTCCGTCTCCTTTTCTCTCGTCTCGTCTGTCCTTACCCCCATGCGCTGCGGCCGCCGAGACTGGCCCCCGGGGGGGGAGTAAGCGCAGTCTCGCGGGTACCCCCCGGCCTGCGAGGGGCGATGGGGGTATGTGACGAGCACGGCGGGCGAGAGCCGTGGGGGAACGGCGCGAGGCCGGTGACGCGAGAGTTAACGAGCTTCAGGTGCTCGGCGCACCGGTCTCGTATCTCCCACGGAGGAGCTCCGGAAGCATAAAGGAGGAGCGACGACAGTGGAGGACGAGAGAGGACCAGGCCTGGATTTTATGTTGTGTTTTATTTGGTTTGTGTGGGCGGCAGTCGCCGTGCTCGTCACAATATAACTCAATTCTGACTTTATATAACTCAATTCTGACTTTATATCACAAAATTCTGACTTCATAACTCATAAATGCTGACTTTATATAACTCAATTCTGACTTTATATAACTCAATTCTGACTTTATATTACTCAATTCTGACTTTATATCATAAAATTCTGACTTTATAACTTGCAAATTCCGACTTTATATCACTCAATTCTGACTTTATATCACACAATTCTTATTTTATATCATGCAATTTTGACTTTATAACTCACAAATTCCGACTTTAAAAAATGCAATTCTGACTTTATGACATGCAAATTCTGACTTTATATCACATCCCTGGTTTAGTTTAATTTTCCATTGTTTCCATTCTATAATTAGTTTTTTTTTTTCTTTTCTTTGTTGCAGTTGTGTTTGATTTGCAATATATCATGAGAAATCCTGCACAGCTTCTTGTTCTCTATTCGTCCTTGACCTTTCCACATCACATTCATCCCGGGGTCAAAGACACTTATCAGTTTTCCCTCGCATGTAAATCTGAAGGAATAAGTCTTTCATGCTCTGCTCATCTGTTCAATTACTCCTCAAGTACCGCAGTAAATTATCACTCCGGCTCGTGTTAATCTGAATGTATTGTTTCCATCTATAGACGGCTCCTGACAGTGTCCTCAATCTCTCCCGAGATTCTTCTCTTCTCCACGGCCCCGTTTCTCACCTACTGCAGTCCATTAATTACTTTTATGATGTCATAAAGAGCCATCGCTTTTAACGCTGCCGTAATGCACTTCTCTAACAGGGCTAATGTTTATGCCTCATTAATGCTCTTAATTTGCTTAACCCTCCAATCCAATGATTCATTCGCTTGACTTCTAATTGTGCTTGGGTAATTTATTACGCTCAGAACTGATGATAATAATCAATGAGAGTGTGTGGATTCGGGCATGGGCGTGAGTTATACTCTCAAATAGCTGATTACATGCATCATGAGCTCGGCGCTGCTCGGCTGCTCCGATATTACCTGTCCAATCTCCTCGCCGCCCACGTTAAAAGTCCCGTAATTACTCCCAAGCTCATTCGAGCAGCTGCAAATGAGGTTTTTCCCTCAAATCCCGGCTTGTACGGAGAGATCTGACCACTGCCACGCCATTAGTTCCAGATCAGGCTTATACTGTATGTGTGTTTCTTCAACTATTGCTGCTTTCAGCCCCGAAAATCAGTAGTTTTATTTGTGTATGCAGAAGATTGGGGTTAGAATTTTTTATAAATTACTACTCGCATTGAGCAAGGATGCGTTAAATTGATCCAAAGTTACAGTACAGACTATTTATATTTCAAATAAATGTTGTGCTTTTGAACTTTTGAAGAATTTTGGAAAGAAAAGTATCAGTTTCCGCAGGAATATGAAGCAGCACAACTGTTTTCAATGTTGATAATAATCAGAAATGTTTCTTGAGCGTCAATTAGAATGGTTTCTGAAGGATCATGTGACACTGAAGACTAATGTAATGATGCTGAAAATTCACATTTTAACATAGAAAACACTTCTTTTAATATTACTGATTTACTGTATTTTTGATCAAATAAATGACACTTCTTTCAAAAACATTAAAAATCTTAAATAGTGCATAAACAATTAAAAAATATTTGTTTTTTTTTTTGCACAATTTTACAAAAATATAGCTTAATTAGAAATTACGGAAAAATACAAATTTCTGTTCACAACTGACCCTTCGCAAAGACCCGCCCCCTTTAGTTACCGTTGCTATGTTCACAAGTCATGCGCTCTCACGCCACACATCATGTTCTCACACAGTCAAAAATACTTTGCGGAGCAGAGAGGACACTCACAACATATGAAACAGTTTCATATTTAAAATATTGTCATTTTTAAAAGAAGTTTAAACATTAAATATCATGTAGTGTCTCTTTAAAGTGTCACAAAAGATCGCTGTAGCTCCTTCAAGCGGCTCGTGAACCAATCATCTCATAGCATCAAATAAACATGAATGAACATCAGAAGGAATGTTGTTTCAACCGTGGAAAGACGCGAATACAGACAATTTTTCAAGTTCAAGTTCACCCACGTTAATCTACTAACTCCCCTAACTGCTTTGTCTGACAAAATCACGGTTTCCGGCTTATGATTGGTCAAATCGCCTGTCAATCAAACTGTTTGCGAAGGGTCAATTGACATTTACGTTGATTTTTTTCTTCTTGTTTTTGCCATTAATACCATTTTTGGAAAACATCATCAGTGGCAGAATTGTTGGCTGTAATTTTTCACAAAATATGCATATTTAAATGTTTAAGGATTTCCATGCTTGTTCTATCATTCAGTCTTTCTGTTAATTATGGGTGTAAAGGCACACAGAAGTCACTGCTCGGTGCGTACCTCAATTTTGGGGTCACGGTACGGTGCGGTTTTGGTACAATAGGAAAAATGCTGTAGGGTCCAATTCCCATTATTAACTATAACTTTTGCCTCAAACTCCTAATTGCTGCTTATTAACAGTTAGTAAGGCAGTTGTTAAGTTTAGGCATTGGGTAGGATTAAGGGATGTAGAATATGTTGGCATTAATATGTGCTTTATAAGTACTAATAAACAGCCAATATTCATGCTAATAAGCAGCTAGTTAATAATGAGAATTGGACCCTGAACTAAAGTGTTACCGGACAAAGGAACAAATGCACAATACTAGGTTTCTTTTATTTTAAACTTTAAACAGTAGCGCAAATCACAGTTTGTTCCACTTATAGCTGCACTAAGTCCCCTGGTTGGTAAAGCACAGCCTCCTATAGTGTATTAAAAAGGCCTAATAGCTGGTTTTAAATATTACAATCTGTTACTTGAAGTGCCCATAGCTGAAGAAACACCCATGCGATGTCTTGGCTTAATTACTGGAGATCATGTTGGCAGAGGAGTCAGTCTGAGACACAGGTGAAAAGTTGTTTCCCACAGCAGAAGCCCACTCGCTCAGGCTGGGTCTGGTGGTGCGCGGCTATAGGCTATCGACTGTCGTGCTAGCGGAGCGTGTGTTCACGCTGCTCTGCTTTCATTACAGATCAGGGGAAGCAGTAATTAGCCAAAGCTCCCTACCGCTTTTAAATTACCTTAAGACATCCACTTAACTTCAGAGCCGCATAAACCGCCTCCCGGAGCCCCGCGGACTCGATGCTGCCAGCAGATGTCAGGAGGAGCCCGGACAGACCCGCCGGGGGCCCCGCAAACCACGACTGCTGTTAGCTTCATTAATGAATCACAACACAGCTCCAGCTGAGACTTTCTGGAGCGGCTTTGCAGTGTGCAGAAAAGAAGAGAGACAACAGAAAGTTTGCATTATGAAACCTATTCAAATGAGTCAAACACTCTGGATGCCTACTGTAGCCCGAATGTGTGCATTTTCATCTTAGAAGGGGAAAATAATCTTCCGAAGCGCTGAGAGTCCAAGACGACGTGTCGATGCCTTTTCCAAATTGAAATGGAATTTGAATTAAGGTTCCAAACAGGATGCAGAAATGCTATTTGCATTACAATTGAATTGAAATATAAAAAAATCTATTTAACTGTATTGCTTGACTAGATAGAACTACGGAAATAAAGACGGGCCGACAAACAGAGAGAACGATAGACAGAATGCTAGAATGATAAATAAAACGATAGATAGAAAGAAAGACAAATAAAAAGATAGAACATCGAATGACAGAACGATAGATAAAGACAGACAGACAAACAGTGAAATGAATTAAATGAAATTAATTTGTTTCAATAATAATGAGTATGAGTATAAAGTCCATTGTATTTAATACCATTGTGGTGAAGAGTCAGTCCCTCCAGAAAAATGCGGATTTTTGATTGTTGAGGGCAAAAATCCTTGATTATGCGGCACGTTTTCTTAAAAATTTTTTTGCAATTTTATGCGATGTAATTGCGGGAACTTGCAAAAACTGCGGTTTGATGTAAAAGAGGAAAAAAAGGAGATTCCCCTAACGCCCTGTTCTCACTAAATACTACCTTCATGTATTTCATGTAAAATTTTTCAAAAAGTTCTGTAGCTTTACAAAAGGAATATTCGACAACTTCTGTAAAAATGAATAGATAAATAAAAAATAAATTTTGTGCTTCCAGTTTTACAGGGGTAGCTATACAAAACAGACATCTTCTGTTAACTTAAGTGCTTCCAATGCACAAAGTGCAATCTCTTACTGCAACGTAAATTATTTTACACACTACTAATATACAGCGTCGTCTGTGGTCCAACACGCAGTTGCACGGAGCGCAAAATAGTTTGCCCCCACGGTCATGCAACACACCGGGAAACTGCTTCGCGCATCTTTTGCGCTTATTTTAGTTGGCAAATGAGAATTATTTTCGTGCTTCATCATGGTTTCGCCGTGGGGTTTGCAAATGATGTTCACGTCACGCAATTACGTCACTTCATAATGTTCCCATGCCAATAGGGGGAAATAATGGCGCTTTACTTGTGTGACGTAAACGCAACATTTTTCAACTTTCTGCGAAGATATATGTGACTTTTTTGCAACGAAAATACAGGGATTAAGAAATCATGCTAGCCCCGCAATTTATGCGGCAAAAGTGTATTTGAAAAAATGCAACCCCGCATAAATATGCGGACTTTGGCTGATTAGGCATGAAATCAAGCGATCGCATGATCACGTTTTTCTGGAGGGACTGAAGAGCAGAGCCTGTGGTTAGGTTGAGGATGGGCTACAAACATTTCAAGACCACAAATACTGTATATTGTTTGATTCTATATATGCAAATATATAATGACTGTCTCTGTTATAGTTATAATAGCATGTTTTTTGCTATCTAATGTTTAACCAAGATCTGAATGTGATGTTTTTCTAAATGTAAATGAACTGTATGTAGTTAAAATGCTGTGGACACTAAATGACTTGCCTGAGGTAAATGTAACGCTACGGGAGATATTATTCTCAATTATTCTCAACCGAGATTGAAACACTTGAGAGATTACATGTACATCTAGATTGTCCGTTCTTCTGCGCCTATTCCAGTCATAGCTGTTAGCAAACAGCATTGCATTACCACACGCGCCCCCTTCTGGACTGGAGTGAGGATTGTATATATGTACCGTTACACTCCTAATAGATATATAAATAGAATGAGAAAAACAGATGGATGGATGGATTCAGTAAATTCTCCTTCCTTTATTTCTAATTCAAGTTCCTGTTTGATGTCAATTCAGTTCAAATTCACACTCATGGATTTAAAGGGAAACAATTCAGTGTCGGAACACAGCTTTACACAGATGTCAAACTTTTCGTTCTTCACTCTGCTTGAACTGTTCCTTTAAGAAAGCATGAACCGCACCGCATTAGACACAAAGAACGAACTAACTGCGTCAACTGCACAGCTATTAATTAATTTAGCAAACGATTTGAAAGTTTCTTTTGTTTCGAACTTCTTGTGGAGAGATTTTTGGCCATATCCAGACTTATTAGCATCCCTGATCCTAAAAGTCCCAGCGCACCTGCAAGGCATCTATTCACATTAGTCGAGTTCTCCGGACACCCACTGATTCCTGAATATAGACACGTATTTGCATCACAGCGGGGACCAAATTGGGACAATGCTCAAATATCCGCACATGGGCAAAACCTTCACATGATTCCTTCCCAAACAAAGCAGCTATTTGGCACGTCGTAAAGCCTGTTTGTGCCACAATAGCGGCTTTAAATGAGCAGAGAATATCCTTTTAAAATTAAACGTGGGCAATTTTATTTCCTTTGTATTCATTCCGTTGTACTTGATGATTATTTCATGAAATGCCTCCTGCTGAGGCTTTTCATTCTCCGGAGCCACTTCGGGATCAGGGAGGTCAAATATGATGTGAGTAGCCATTACATTTTAAGGTTAAAAAACATGCTATTCATTCCGGAGACAGGTTGAAAGGGAATTAACGAAGGCAATATAAAAGCACGACCTTCGCTCTCCTGAATGCCGCGACTAAAAGACGGCACGGAGGATCTATGAATGCCAAACATCTTATTAAAGGCCTTAGACAAAAGAAAGAACGCAGACGCAGGTTACGGCTCACACGCTGTGCGATACAGAGTTACTGTACTGAATGCCAGGCTGGTAAAGTTGTACAGACCGGCCTTGATGATGCTACAGTCACATGACTGACGGGGTTCATTCCAGACAAACTGCAGAAAAAAAACAGAAAATCACAAGTATTCACAAGTTTGCCATATGGAAATAATAGTTCAAACTTGAAGAGTTTGCGATATGATTTAATGTAATCTATATTCTATACGCTGGTTTCCAAGTGATATTTACTTCATGTTTTTGCCACTAACAGTGTTTTGGTTGTTAATTGTGATAAAAATGTTACAAAAACAGCAAAAAAAAAAAAAAATTAATAACAAATATTTAAATGTGCACGTTTATTTACTATTTTTTTATATTATTATAGTTTAGAAATTTATAATAATGTTTATTTTATGGATTTTCATATTTTAAGATGATTTTCAAAGCTGGACGTCTGACAATTTCAATTCCACTTTTAGAAATATTAAGATCATCAGAACCAGGTGCGATGATGTTTTGTGAACTCGAAATATATACAGTGCAATTAAATAATCTTAAACAAATGTACAGCTTGACTAAAAAATTATTTTTCATAAAAATAAACATTTTTTATAATGTTACATAATTTTTATGAATTTTCATTAACTGAACCTTTTGGTTTCCAACTAATATTTACTTTTTCATTCATGTTTATCATCATTAATAGTTTGTATGTATGTGTGTGTGATTTTCCAAAAATGGCTATAAACAATTTTTCGGCCAATAAATATTAACATTTATATATTACATTATTGCATTAATATTTTATCTACTCTTTGTTTAGATTATTAAAGTTTAACCATGGAGTGTATGATTTATGTTTTTACATATTTTAAAATTTAATTTTTTAAAAATCTGACATTTGAATTTCTAATCGCACTTTTCCAAGTTCATCAGAAACACGTGCGACACTGGTTTAGATAGCATTTTATGAATTTTAAATATGCATAATTTTTGCATCATTTTACTAAATCACAGCTTTAATGGAAATGAGAGTTTTTTTTTCCCCCAACTGATATTTACTCTCAAGTTTGTGTGTGTGTGTGATGGGAATGTTACAAAAATACTATAATTTGTTTTCTTCAGATATGTACATGGCTTATATTTATTTACATTTTAGGTAAATTATTATAGTTTAAACATGTAATAATTAATTTTTTATGGTTTTACATATTTTAAGATTGAACATCTACAATTTCCAAATTGAAAATCAGACAATTTCTATTGCACTTTACCAAGTAACATCAGAAGCAAGTGCGACAATAGTTTAGCTTTTTATCAACCCTAAATATGTACAAAATTACAGCTTCACTGGATATTGACACAAAAAAAAATATATTTTTTCCAGGAACAGTAAGATTTTTTTTCCCAGACAAATATTTACAAGGCATTTATTTACTCTTTGTTTGGATTATTAAAGTTTAAAACAATAATTAATATTTTTTATGGTTTATGGTATACATTTTAAGATTACGTTCCAATGTTTCAAGCTGACATCATGTCTATTGCACGTATTAAGCTCATGTGAAGCAGGTGTGATTGTGTTTCATTTAGCGTCCACGTGAGCTGATGAACTTTGCCATTCGTTGAGCTTCTCTGTTTGCACCTGGTACGACATGAAATCTGTTAATGCGATTCTATGATGGCAGAAATGATTTATGGAGTCACGTTTGACAAGTTCCACCAGCAGACCGCGTCAGTATCATTTATCTTTCTTAGGTGCTGTTTGGATCTCACTTAATGTTTAATAAACTTTCTCTCTTTCAAAGACCTTTTGCTCTATTGTTAATTTTTTTCCCACACAGAGATTTATAAGTGTCTCTAGTTAATGAGACAAATCAGGACATAAATCAATCAACGTGCCACTAATGAAAGCAAATGGAACGTACCGAGGCACAATTCCATTGAGGAAACGCAGTCAGTCGTAACATGCCATCTAGAAAGCGTCAGCCTCCATCCCGGTTAATGGCGGGATCATGCTAACGACCTGCTAGTGCTAGTTTGTGTTGATCAGACTCATGCAAAGTATATGATGTTAGCACACATGCCACCAGTCGCTAATGCTGCCTTCACGTGGTGGAAACGTCCAACTTCCCACTTCTGAATTTGGGATTACACGTGCTTGTCGCATTCAAGTGCTTTGTTGTCAGAAAGAACGGGAATCATGGAGGACACCAGGTTCATTCTTGCCTAATTATTGGGAAAATCTTATTAAAGGGGATCTATAATGCCCATTTCACAAGATATAATGTAAGTCTCTGGTGTCTCCAAAATGTGTCTGTGAAGTTTCAGCTCACAATACCCCACAGATCATTTATTATAGCTTGTATAGCAAAAACACGCCGTGTGTGTCCCTTTAAATGCAAATGAGCTGCTGCTCCCGCCCCCTTTCCAGAAGAGGGCGGAGCTTTAACAGCTCAACAACAACAAAGCTGGAGAATCTCACGCAGCCGAAATGATAATGGTGTTCAGCCTTACAGTGTTCAACCGGAGTTGAGCTGTGGCTGTACTAAATTTTGAGGTTGATTCTCGGGTAGCCGGTCCTCTGAATTGGATTCTGGCTCTGGGGGCTCAAACATCTATGGCTTTGTAAATCAAATTAAGCTAGAAGCATCCGTTCAGGCTGCAGCAGTATTTGACAGTTAAGAGGCGGCAGCTTTCCCGCCAGTGGCAGACAGTGGACATGCCCCTAGAATACCACCCATTTTTTCAAGATTATTTTATTTACTTGGCGGATTTTTTTTATCATTCAAATTTGGCTCAGTGGTTAATAATAAATTTTTCTGTGGTGTGAAGCTCAGAACACAAATTTAATATTGCCTTTACAGGGACTTTAACATTTATTGCCCACCCAATTCGGGGAACTATCCCTGAGCTTCCGATAATTCCGATGGGAATTCACCGTGAAGGCAGCATAATGAACGCGTGGTTACATTTAGACAAACGTTCCTAGTAGGCCATTTATTAATGTGGTAAAGTAGTTCAGTTTAATTTACATGTTAAAATGATTTTTGGCAAATGACATCCAACAGCATTTCAGGCATGTGACTTGTAATGAATAGTTGCAGTACAAATAACCCACAGAATGCTTTCACTTGTCGAATAACAGATGTGGAACCACAACTAAACATGTTAATCAAGCATAAATTAGTCCAGGTAAGTTAAGTGCACCTATTATTCTGTTTTGGATATTACATTTCATGCAGTGAGCAATATTGCTGTTTGTGAATGTAAAAATTTTGCAAGAGCAAAAGTGCACAACAAGTGAACCGATTCTGAAGTGCTGAAACGAGCTGTCAGTAATCTGTCCAGTCCCACTTTCTGTTACATACCTAAGTAACAATGTAACAAATCTGCATAATCCCGGCCTATGGTCTTCACTGGAGGCCGTGAACATCTGCTTTGACCCTCAAACTCTGCAGTTTTAGCTGAGACTGCATAAGTTTGGTTTGTGTGGTCGTCAGGTCAAGAAAACACTGTTTTCAGCTCTGCAAATCCACTTTGATGCACTTCCAATGGATGAGACTCTGGCTCAAATTGATACAGTAAAAGTGACAAAATAGTTACTGTTTGTATCACTGTGTATCAAGCACTGAGCTGAAATTCAGATGTGCTAATGGACGTTTTGTTTCAGACCTGTGCTGTAAGATTTTTTTGTGTCAGCCTATTTGAAGTCAAAACATGCACTAATGAAATAAAAGTCAATATAAATAAAAGTACTGTATATCATTATAGAAAAGCTGAATGCAATGTGTTCATGAAAGATGTATGAACTTTACCTTACCATTATTATTATTATTATTATTCAGCTTTATTTACTATTTACTTGTTTTTTTTTTACACTGTACTTGCCAAATACAGACAGACAGTCCTAAAGATTGCATTTGAAAAAAACCCAAAAACAAATCTGAACAAAAACAGTTTGAACAAAACTCCCAAATCCAGACTGACCGGCTGGACTGTGGTATTGGTGGTGTAGAGGTGTTTAGGATCAAACATAACAAACAAGTGATGCATGTGCGGTCACTGTGAAGAGCTCTTGAAAAGCCGTCACAAAGGTTAATGGTAAGCAAGTAAACAAACAAACCAATAAATAATGATTCCCTCACTCACATCCTGCTCCTTACCTCATTAGTCACCTGAAAGGTCTCGTCTAGCTGCAAGGGATTGTGGGTACTCAGAGAAAAGGGTCTTGGGGGAAACTCACTTCTGGGCCAACAATAAGTAATTAGTAGAAATTAGTGTTTGTGATTAACTGCCTCAGGTGAGGAAAAAAGGAAGGGGAGGACGGGAAAAACTACAAGGGCGGGGGAGAGAGAGCGAGAGAAAGAGAGAGAAAGATAAAGAGAGAGAGAGAGAGAGAAAGATAAAGATAAAGAGAGGGAGAGAGAGAGAGAGAGAGAGAGAGAGAGAGAGCGAGAGAGAGAAACCGCAATGACCCTTAGAGAGTGTGCAGCATATTAAACTGAGAAAACACATGAGATAGAACAACAGACAGACAGATAGATAGATAGATGGATAGATAGACAGATAGATAGACAGACAGATGATAGACAGACAGACAGTCAGACAGACAGACAGACAGACAGACAGAT
>CM074277.1:32259673-32264673 GCA_037194245.1 Opsariichthys bidens | reverse complement strand
CAAAGTATTAAAGTTGAGTGTGTGCGTCGATCTTGCAGTGCTCGACTTTGTTAGGAGACTGACAAGAACACGTTTTTCCCCTCTGCCACTTGCAGAAGTGAATCAGTTAGTGATCAAGTGAGACAGACAGTCAGAGACGGATGAGTTCGAGTGTGTGTGCCTCTGAGACTTCTGATGGTATCGTCTGGGCGGCCAAGGGTCCTCAGAGAGCACAAAGAGAGGATTATGGGTAAAAGATAAGACTATAAGCGTCCATTAACCATCACCTCCTCTCTCACCAGACAAACACACACACACACGCACCTCTTATCAGTCGCCACCAACACAAAGAATCTAAACAATCAGTGAATTACTAATTGGACACGTTCATCTGGAACACAATGGACTTAACGGGTTCTGTCATGCACATCTTATGTAGAACACATATATAGGATATTTCTCCTTAGAACCTTAGCGTTCTTTAAAACTGAATCAAGAACCGTAGAACCCCACTGAACCTTTTTTTCTGAACAAAATTCTTGCTAGAATCTAGTTAAATCAATTTTGACTTCTTACTGAAAACATGTTTACTGACTTCTACCATGCACTTATCTGGAGAAAGTAAAGTGCAATTTTGTTCATGAGTATGAACAAACCGTCAAAAAATCTATTTATATAGACATAATCACTGAAAACTCTACTTAAAATCTTCAATTTTGTTGAAGTGAATGCTCAAGTAAATGTATCTCGTTTTATGCATTATGATCATATTTTAAAAGTGTCATATTTTATCATATTTCCATTTGGTAAACAAGACAAAGTGTGTGTAAATCATCAGGTTTAGTCATTAGACACTTCTGAGGCCGTCATGGGTCCAATTACCATCACATTCTGATCTGAGAATATAAACTCCTCTCAGACGGATCATCAAATCTACAGTAAATCATATTTACTAAATGATTCTAAATATGCAGCGACTCATCTTCATCCCATTCACTACCGATTTTATTTCTGCCCTGAAGGTTTTTCACATCTCAAGAATATTGAATGTTATGATGCTTTTGCTGTTTTATCAAACAAAAATAAATATTCAGTTATTTTCCTCGAGAAGAAAATAGAACGCACTCAGTATGTCTTTGTCAAAGAAGATGTCTGTCTTTCCGAACCAAAATCAAATTTAAAGTCTCTCAAGTGCAAACAGTAATAAAAGATAGAGATACAGGATTTTCCAAGTTATAAAATGCAAAAAAATCTTAAAAATAAAGGCCCCAGAAAAAAACAGAGAGATGATTTATTATGTTTTATTTTTTAAATTTTAAGCCTATATTTTAGGACAATTATGAATGGATTTTATAACTATACATATTTTCTGTCTATCATTCTGTCTATCTAGAATGATACATGGATAGAATGACAGATATATAGAACGAAAGACAGACAGACAAACAGACAGATAGATAAATAGATAGATGGATAGAGAGACAGAAGACAGACAGGTAGGTAGGTAGATAGATAGATAGATAGATAGATAGATAGATAGATAGATAGATAGATAGATAGATAGATAGATAGATAGATAGATAGATAGATAGATAGATAGATAGATAGATAGATATGCATATACAATATTATACATATATAATATGTATTACAGTGAGCAGCGACAGATACAAAAACATATAGATTATGATGAGTGAAGGTCAGGTGAGCAACATCAAGACATTTGAAAGTGAAAGTGTTTAACGAACAGACAGTCACAGAAACTTCCCTGCTCTCAGCAGTCATTAAAAACTCAGTCGATATTAGAGAGCTAATTCTTCTGTATGCAGGTCGTCTGATCTGATCTGATCTGAGTGTGCTTGAACCCTCAGAGTCCACAGACACAAACGCTACAGATATTACTCATTTCTGTTTTTCTCCAGAGGGGTTTATGTATTCAGCGCAGGGTCAGTCGTCCCTGACAGTGAAATGATGTTTTATTGAGTTCAGGGGTTTGTCTGTTGACGTGTGAATGCTGCTGTGTTGACTTTCATTCTCGGGAACAGATGGAAGTGCAGTACTGCAGTAAAGCCCATGAAAATGAAAAAATAAAATAAAAAAAAGCTTCCAGCAGCAGCACCTTCTACAGAGTAATGTAGGTCGGTTCAGAAGCAATGGTGATTTTGGAGCTACTTTGAAACTGCAGTTCGTTAAGCTACAAGATCATCACTTAAAATGGCTCAACTACAGTCAAACTTCCAGGTTTGAAATCAGCACTGCACATGCTTTACCGTTCACAATTATTTCCAAGTTTGCACAAGACTGAGGGACAAAAGATTTTACATAATATATTTATGCATTTCGTTTCGAGCAATTATGAAATGCAACGTGTCTCTGCTCATCGATATGCAACGTTTCATATCAGTACGTTTGGATCTCTGTAATAATGTGTAGACCAATCACAGGAACACACAAAACAAACAGAGAATCCCACAATCCCTTTGGGCCAGTGGCGGTTCTACACGGAGGCCTAGGGAGGCCCGTGCCTCTGTAGAAATTTTCATGGCCACCCCTGTGGCCCCCCCTGTGCTGACCAAAAAATAAAAATAAAAAATGAATTATGACTTTATTATGATTTTACACGCGAGCGCCAAAAGCGGAACTAACGTGACGGAACGTTCTACACAGGTAAATTAGAGCGGGCGCCGGCCGCGTAAGTGACTCGTATCTCGAAAGTAACTGGTTGTTCCTGCACAATGTTGTGATGTTAACCACGTAACTTCATCTGTCTTGGCTGTTGCATTGCGATAACATACATTTGAGTAAAGTAATCAACAGGTTATTATTGCCCGTGTTAAGTGGAGAGGGATGGTTAGGCAACGAAATGTAATGCACGTTTTTTTTCTTCCGATAGTTATCTTGAAACGAGGAAAGGACATTGCGTCCTTTTTTGTTAACAAAATCAATATTGTCAATATGGATCTAATCTTTCTTTTTTTAAAGTAAATTCTAGGCCTACATTTTTGAAATACATGCAATACATGCAGATATGCTCTACCAATCAAAAGTTTGGAAACGGTACTATTTTGGTTGTTTTTGAAAGAAGTCTCTTCTGCTCACCAAGGCTGCATTTATGTTATTATAAATACAAAAAAGCTCTAAAATTGTGAGATATTATTAAAATGTAAAATAACTGTTTTTTTATGTGAATATTTAGTAAAGTGAAATTTATATCCTGTGATCAAAGCTGAATTTATCATCATTACTCCAGTCTCCAGTGTCACATGATCCCTTACAAATCATTGATAATAATCATCAACATTAATGAACCTACCTTTTTTGCACCTGCACTCACTCTTGTACAAATGTTGTACAATGTTGTAATAAATGTTTATATGATTGTAAAGTAAAGAAGTTAATAATCTTTAAATATAATTTGTTACCATTTTTAATGTGCCCCTCTGGTTAAACACTGGCCCCCCCTTGGCCCCCCTAGTAAAAATTGTCTAGAACCGCCACTGCTTTGGGCTCTGGCCAACAGTGACACAAGTACACCTGATAAAATGAGAGAGTGCAGTCTAAATATAAATGTACGAGACAGAATTATTTAACTATCATTTGGGGACAAACATTGAGATATCCTCATTTGAAGGATATCATCTGGCTCTTATGTAGATAGTGGTTGAAAATGTAATTCATTTGAGCTATATCAAACAGGCAATTTTTGGTCTTATTAAACTATTACTTGTTTCCTCTGCCATTCCTCCTTGAAGATCCTCTCCAGTTCTGTCAGGTTGGATGGTAAACGTTGGTGGACAGCCATTTTTAGGTCTTTCCAGAGATGCTCAATTGGGTTTAAGTCAGGGCTCTGGCTGGGCCATTCAGAACAGTCACAGAGTTGTTGTGAAGCCAGTCCTTCGTTATTTTAGCTGTGTGCTTAGGGTCATTGTCTTGTTGGAAGGTAAAGCTTCGGCCCAGTCTGAGGTCCTGAGCACTCTGGAGAAGGTTTTCGTCCAGGATATCCCTGTACTTGGCTGCATTCATCTTTCCCTCGATTGCAACCAGTCGTCCTGTCCCTGCAGCTGAAAAACATCCCCACAGCATGATGCTGCCACCACCATGCTTCACTGTTGGGACTGTATTGGACAGGTGATGAGCAGTGCCTGTTTTTCTCCACACATACCGCTTAGAATTAAGGCCAAAAAGTTCTATCTTAGTCTCATAAGATCAGAGAATCTTATTTCTCACCATCTTGGAGTCCTTCAGGTGATTTTTAGCAAACTCCATGCAGGCTTTCCTGTGTCTTGCACTGAGGAGAGGCTTCTGTCAGGCCACTCTGCCATAAAGCCCCGAATGGTGGAGGTCTGCAGTGATGGTTGACTTTCTACAACTTTCTCCCATCTCCCAACTGCATCTCTGGAGCTCAGACGCAGTGATCTTTGGGTTCTTCTTTACCTCTCTCACCAAGGCTCTTCTCCCCCGATAGCTCAGTTTGGCCAGACAGCCAGCTATAGGAAGGGTTCTGATCATCCCAAACGTCTTCCATTTAAGGATTATGGAGGCCACTGTGCTCTTAGGAACCTTAAGTGCAGCAGAATTTTTTTGCAACCTTGGCCAGATCTGTGCCTTGCCACAATTCTGTCTCTGAGCTCTTCAGGCAGTTCCTTTGACCTCATGATTCTCATTTGCTCTGACATGCACTGTGAGCTATGAGGTCTTATATAAACAGGTGTGTGGCTTTCCTAATCAAGTCCAATCAGTATAATCAAACACAGCTAGACTCAAACGAAGGTGTAGAACCATCTCAAGGATGATCAGAAGAAATGGACAGCACCTGAGTTAAATATATGGGTGTCACAGCAAAGGGTCTGAATACTTAGGACTATGTGATATTTCAGTTTTTCTTTTTTAATATATATATATATATTGAAATATAAATATATAAAAATGCAGCTGGTTTTGAGATAAAATAAATTTAAAAGCACTATAAACATGAAGGAAAACACTTGAAAGTGAAAGCCTGTCGTGATGATTACCTACTT
>CM074277.1:32184673-32257173 GCA_037194245.1 Opsariichthys bidens | reverse complement strand
AAGCCTAGCAGCAAAAAACAGCAGTTCATTTTACAGGACATAAAGTCATTCAAAAAAAGTCACTTAAAAACCTTGAATAGCACCATAAGGCTTCAGGAGGAAAAAATAAAAAGCTAAACATGTATGCATTGCCATGCACGACCCCTTTAAAAGCAATCTAGCGTGCTGTTTACTGTCAAGATGCCACTGAAGGCTTCTTTCAGGATTGACACAGCTCAAGCATAGACTTCATCAGTCACTATACACTCAATACTGAGAAAAACACGCCACCAAGGTGACTAACCCTGCATGAAATCTGAGAGAGCGCACAGAAAGAGGAAGAACAATAAATCCAAGCGCATCTGAAAACCAGCTTGACACAGACCACCTTACAGTAAACAAGAAAAGCCATTCAATACACTCCCAGACAAGTGTTTATAGGTTTACTGTCACCCTAACGAGAGTGGAGCAATTACCCAGGTGTGCTGTTCTCTAAACGGATGACGAGGAGATTGATCACGATGTGCAACAGAAAACTTTAACATCATGATTTCTCATCCTCTACCTGCACAAGCTTTAACTTCACTCCTCGTCTCATTATTTCAGCTCTCTGCAGGTCACAGTGACTAAAGGATGAGACCGTCTCAAGATCACTTTAGCCTTCAACTCACCGACTTGGTCATTCAGATGTATGCATTTCGGAGACGATTTTATCCAACATGACTTTCATATACATTTATTGGTTCATTGCCTGGGAATCAAACCCATGAAATAGATTTTTTCCTTTTTCCAACAAAAGGACCAGAACCATAACATATTAATTTTGGTTATGTAAAGCACTTTGGTCAACTTGCGTCGTTTTTAAAGGTGCTATAGAAATAAATGTTGATTGACTGATTGCTTGATTGATTGATAACCGTCAGAGACATTAGGGCCACAAATCCACCCCAATATTTAGATTAGTGGCCAACAGATATGGGTTTATCACTGACAATATTCAATGAATTATTCAACGATTACCAAGCAATTCTGAATACAGGATTACAGCCTTTTAATGTACCAATAGTTAGTTACCAAACCATATAGTCAATAAACAAATAAATAACAAATAATGTAAATAAAATTGAAAAAGCACACACATACACACATAAATAAATAAATACACACACACACACACACATCCAAAGGCCTTAATAATAATAATAATAATAATAATAACAATAATAAAAGTATGTAAGATAGTGCAACTACATCTCTTTTATTGAATCCAAAAGGTTTTAATCATATGTTGCTACATATAAAAGTATTTTAAAAATTTTGAAGTGTCAAAAGGTCATTTGGTTTAACCTTCCAAAGCCCAATACGGCCAGTTCATCTTAAAATATAATAAATGTATCTTTTTTATTATTCTGACATGATTTTATAACAACATATACCAACATGGGGTATTAAAATTAAGTGTAGAAGTTGCTGCTTTGTTATGAGAAATAATGTCCAGAAAAATTTATTTCATTGATGTCATTTGGAGTAACCGATATAAAGGGACCATTTTGGATGAAGTCATGCGGTCAATATCATGTGACAGGATGTGACATCATTCAGACACGTGCAAAGGACCAAATTGTTGTGAAACAAAGTAACTAACTCTCTCTTAAACATTTGAAAAATTCATTCACTTTATTCATACGCATGCTTCAAAACATCAGGTCATTCGGTACAACTGCTTTAAAACATGGAAAATGTTGTAACATTTTAAAAACTTGTACTAAATTCATTGTCTTTTTGCTAGCTAGTTTTCATTGTTTGAAAATACTGTCATTCGGTATGACCAAAAATACTTTTACCGAATTATATACTGAATTTCTTATATATACACATTTATATAAAATTAATAGCAAATTAATGATAAATTATTTTATTATAATTTATTACATAACACTCTGCACAGACAAGTAGAAAAGTCAAAAGTTTCAGTTCACAGTAACAGTTCACTTCCAAAAAATATACCAGATTGTGTTTGATCGTGATCCATTCTGTTCTGCACAATTTGAAACGGTCTCTGATGTTGTTCCTTGATTTCAGAAAACAGATTCACACCTGATCATGACCTGACCTGCAGTGTGAAACTCAAGACTAAAGCACACCTAGAAACTGGGTTTTTGTGCATTAAATCACGTGTCTTCAGCGTTGTGTCCCCACTAAACCTCCCACAGTCACATCAACAATGTTCCTCGCATTCTCTTTTCCATCTTTTCTTCCTGTGCTGTTATGAATGTCCTCCGGCGCGGAGGAGAAATGAATTAAACATCAGAGTGTTTGTCAGGGAACGAGGTGTGTGTGTGTGTGTGTGTGAGAGAGAGACAGAAACCCACAGGTAAGGTGCAAAGTCAAGTAAAAGCTCTTTCTAGGGGGGTTGAACACATACCGTGAGATTGACCTCTCTCATGCTCTCTCTCCTCTATCTGTCTTTCAACAACGCTTCCTTCTGTTTCACTTGCCCTGTTTTCATTTGCTCTTTCAGATGAGAAGTAACTAATTCAAACTAGGGGCATTACCTGCAGTCATCAGAAGCATGACAGTAGTTCAACTGGTTTCATAATAAGCCAATTTTTCTATCAAGTTTCCATCACAAAATGCACTTTTTTGTGTTCAGCAATAGAATTGCACATGCAGATTTACCATCAAATAGCGTTAAAAGCCTCAGAGAATCATTTTGTTCAGATGGTTCAGTGAGTCAGTTCAAAAAATATTCTGAATCTTTTGAGTTTTTTTGTAGCTAAAGAAAATATTTTAAACTTGAAACTTGTTAGATAAAGCTACAATATTATGAATATTAATAACCAGCTGAAATTCTGCAGTTCGACAGTATGTTTTCTACTCAGTTACATAAACACACTTTGAGCATTTAAAATGACTTTAGACCGAGCAACGAACAAGAGCTTTAGGGCTTCTGCTTTCAAAACGTATTATTAAATGATAAATACACAGAAAAAAAAAACATTCAAAATGCTAAAACATACTATCTACTCCACTTTCCCCGACACTGCAAATCAACCGGATGAAGTTTATAGTTTGTGTTGAGTCAAGAAGTGAATCTGTGACCTTTAGATCCGGTATTGGTCTTAGTTCACCGAACTCAAAATTTCTTATGCGTTTCTGCTTTTCGAATATGCATGAGTGGAATTAAATGGAGCAGAAGAAGTTTGCCGCACAAGTCCTGAAAGTGAAGCCAAAAACGCCCCAGGTCGAAGCTTCCAGTATAGGTCATAAATCCCGCCCTCTCCATGTAATCTTATGAGACAAACTAAATCAAACTACACTTCAAATAAAGATGGTTTCTTTCATTTTATGTCGTTTTTTTAATCACGCTAACGTTGTTTTTTTACTAAGTTTGGTTTTAGTTAGTATTTGAGGCTATAAAAACGGGAATGTGACGTCATGATTGAACGCTTACTGTTAAAAAAATTACTGTAAATTTTACAGTATAATACTGGCAGCAGGGTTGCCAGGCAGTTACTGTAAAATTTACAGTAGTGTTACTGTAATTTAATTTACAGAATTTCCCTGTATTCTCTGATTACAGTAAATAACTGTTTTTTTTTTTAATTACAAAGGGTCAATTTACAGCAATATTCTGTAAATTTGAGTCAAACCAACACGTGACCCCAGAATGCATTGCAGTTTACAGCAATATGCTGTATTATTAAAAAACAGCCAGCGGCTGTAAAATAATGCTGTAATTTTTACAGTAATTCATCACAGTGCTGATATTGACAGCTTCCCCGAGAGTAGTAGTCACTGAACCAACTGACTTTCTTTTGGGATTTTTTTTGGATTGGATCTTTAACTTTAATTTCTACATTTCCATAGCTGTTTATTTCACACTAACATTATACGTTGTTCTGTGGGAGAGTGGAAGATACCGCGACTCACTTCTTGCTCACCACTGCGAAACTCAGGTCCCAAATCACTGCAAGATGTCAGTGCAATATTGGAACATTGGCATTGTCATGAGAAATTGAGTTACGCCCAGGAATTGAGTCTCCTTTAGGACCCAGGTGGTAATGCCTGGTCAAAAGTTATCTTGATGTCTTGATTAATTCCAACCTATTTCACTATTGTATGATGTTTATTACATTAAGCACACAAACAACAACATGCTTAAAATATAAAATGAATGTCTATGTATTGCACAAAAAATTAAACTGGAAACAGATTTTGGAATCAAAAGCATGCCTAATATAACATAAGCTAAGCTAGCAGGTTAATCAGGTAAATGTGTGTTATTCTAGTACATAAGCTAACTAAAAAAAGAAAGATAGAATTTCATATAGATTGATTATACAGCCTATAGCTTCAGTTATACTCGTTAATGAACCGTGTAATTTAAAAGACGTTAATAGCGCATTTTAAACTATAATATATAATTATAATCAGGCTCTAAAAACACTACCCATTAAAAGCCCAAAAAGTTGAACCAATGGGATCACTCGGGGTCCTAAAGGAGACTCGATTTCTCACCACAGCGGCTTCACAGACGATCGTGCAGAAGGTCACGCTAATTAATGATTTTGGATCATGTGACATCGAAGACTGGAGTAATGATGCTGAATCCAGTTTTGACCACGGGAATGAATTACATTTTAACACATTTACAAAGAAAAGACTTCTTATAAACGGTAATATATTACTGTATTTTTCATCAAAGCTTTTAGTGTAGCTGCAACTATATTTCATACGCAGCTTCACTGCAGTTTAACTACTAAAGAGAAGAAATAATTGAAACGAAAGACCCGAACGCATGAGAGGCGTCTGATGGAGGAGAGAGAAAGCCAGATTAAAGGAGAGAGGAGTGTGGGACGGGCTTTCCTCCTCAGTGGAGTCATGCTGCTCTCTCCGTGATGTTTTGGGCCACGAAAACACCCACATACACACACACAGAGGTACACAGCACGGATTATGCAATTTTCTGCCGCCCATGCATGCTGTAGGTTCCTCCCCTCCTCTGCAGCACCAGCAACAACAACAAAAACCGCAAAATCCTGATTTAACACCAATTCCAGAGTCACCGAAGCACAGATGGGTGGAGAAACTGAGTGAAAAGAGCTGTCAGGTGGTTATCGTTGGACAAATGCTTTTAAATGCAAATGAACTTACAGCACTGTTGCAATTTTCAAGGCAAAATTCGCAGTGAAAAATCACTCGATGTGAATGTTACCAGCCCAGATCTTTAGCTATGGCTCTGAAAGTGTCTTCTACTCTTCATGATGCATTTCTGTCGCACGGCTCACCTGCGTGTGTTTGGATCAGAGATATGATAACTCATGGAGATTTCATCCCATCTGATCTGCATAAGTCACACATAATCATGCGAAGAGCGTTTGAACCTCATCAATAATTCAAAAGACATTAACATCGGTGTAAAACAGGAACGAAAACAAACATTTAAGCAACCGAAGCTCATTCACGCACAATGGGTCTAAAGAGGCCAGAAACACACAAACACAGATTCGCTTAACATTAGAGACTTTTGCTGAAACTGAGATCTGCTCCTCCTTCATCTCATCGTTTTTCTATCCTCACTAAAAGCTAAATGACTAAAATGATTATGAAGCAACAAGTTTCAGCCAATCAGAACGTGATGTTTAGCATACAGTTTGAGCCAATGATATTTCACTGTGGGCGGGGCTACACAGCATGATCTATGGCTGTGTCCGAAATCGCTGTACCCTTAAATAGGACTCTATTTGAGGAGACAATCATTTGTACGACTGCGTTCCAATCCACTTTTAAACATGCACTCACAAGCTTCCCAAAGCACTTGCCATTTTGAAGTGCGTTCCACTTTGTTAAGTGGACGAGGGAAGTTTATATGGACAGGCCCTTGTCTCACGATTTAGACAGAGGGAGTGAGTCTAACTCCGATGTACACTTCAAACAACTCTATATCCCACAATTCAACTTGATTGTGACATCACAGCACATCATTCTCAACTGTAGTGCAGTATTTTGAGAATTAATCTCATAATAGTGTTCATAATATGTTGAGATTAAATTGCAAAATACATGTCGCTAGCTTATGTTCACAGTCAAAATTCGTTGGTGTAATTTTATTTTTCTCCAACAGCTCATATACCTATATTTTCTCCAACAACTTGCATATGCATATAGAATGGTGCATAAAACAAATTCATAAATAAAAAATGAACGAAAAATCAGCTCCATAGTGAATTCCAAATGATCAAGGGTTTAGTGCGTTCAATTAAAACCTTATGCACGAGTTCTGCCAGTAGTGGGCACTGTAAGCAATGACGCACATCGAAGTCCACGAGACGGAGGGAAGTTTGAGAGTGAAGGGCATAAAAATTTGGTGTGGAACACAACCTAGCAGTGTCTGAAACGATAGTGGATGTTATCAAGCGTATTCATTCAATCCCACAATGCACCACAATAATGAGAGTACAACTGATGTATGGTAGGCGGTTAGAGAATACCCATAATGCACTGTGAGAATAGCACCAAATAAATTCCCGTGTCTTACCAGAAGATGGCGCTGGCAGCTGAATCATCCATCCATTCCAAACCGCTGGTCCAATGTGGGTACAGTGTAATATCATACAGGTATACATTTCTTTTTAACTGATTATTAAATAGTTTAATTAAAGTTTATAAATAGTTTCCATGACAGAGTTCAGAGCTGCCAGTTTGCTAAGTTTCAAATGCATATTAAACAGCAAAAGCACAATCTATGCAAAACCGACCCTCTCAGCGTCTGAATTCTCTCCCTCATTTCATTCACCCCTGACTAGGGTCGAGATGTGGGGATAATGACATCATTGTTTCACAAAATATACAGATTGGCTGTCAGATTCATCCAACCTGGGACCTGGTTTAAAAAAATAACAGTTTCAGGCTCAGGACGAAACGCCAATACAATACAACATTTTTACATATATAGCTAAACGCATCTTCGTGTGTACAGGCTCTAAAACTAAAAAAATTTAAGTCATTTTTGTTCATTTAAGTAAGACCCGAAATAAAATAATCTAAATGTGCAAATGAATATTACATAAAAATCTTAACTACACAAAAATGTAGCCATGGCAAAAGTTGAAGCACTGAAATTAGCACTGAAACTGGAAATAAATATTTAAAATTATATATATATATATATAATATATATATATATATATATATATATATATATATATATATATATATATATGTATAATTTTTTTATTATATTTCATTATATTTAAATATATATAATATAATTATATTTTTAAAAAAAATTAAATCCTAATAAAAATGACAAATGCTAAACTAAACTAAAAACTAAACTCAAAATTCAAATGAAAGCTAAAAACATGCAAAGAAAAGTGATGATAATGATCCATAACTCTAAAATAACCCTCCACATGCTCAGTGTGGAGAAACCTGGTAGTTGACTGCTATCACGCCCTCTAAAGCACTTGAGATGACAGAAGATCAGCGGTGATTGTGAGGTCAGCACCACACTCTTCACTTTAATCAATCCTTGAATTAAAGACATTAAATCAGATAATCGAGTCTCAACGTCGGTGGTTTCATCTCTGCGAACAGCATGAGATCCCTCCTGCTGATTCTGCAGCGCTTTCATAAAGATTATTTTTTGTTTCAAACGTCTCTTTCTGACTGACATGCGATTCTGCTATTGTTTACTTCTTGATGGATCTTTCTTCAGATGGTGTCACCCCACCACGCTTTGCAAGAGTGTGTGTTTGTCAGCGACGCCCTTCCTCGGGTTTCACCCCATTAAGTCATGATTGAAACGATGGCAGACATGACACACACTATTTATAATCCTAATGAGTCGTCTCTCTCTCGACTCTCAGATGCTCTGAAGGCCTCCCGCTCCTCGCACAACCTCCAAACTCACGCGGCCCTTCCACGAGAACTGAATGAAGGTCCTGAACTTACAGCATGCATTTTCAGATTAACATGGTTCATGTTAAGGAGTTACATAGACGACACTAAAATGAGTTCAGTCAGAGAGAACACTTGAATCAGAGGATGTGTTCAGAATGGACTAGTGTATATACTTCATAGCATATACTGCATGATATATAGAAGTAGAACTGATTCACTGCAATGACTCATCAGACAGAGTTATGAAGAACAACTTCATAACTTGGATGTTCTAAAATCAGAGCATCCCAGTAGGCGACAAAGCTCTTAAAGGGGACCTATAACGCCCCTTTTACAAGATGTAATGTAAGTCTCTGGTGTCTCCAGAATGTGTCTGTGAAGTTTCAGCTCAAAATCCCCCACAGATCATTTATTATAGTTTGTCAAATTTGCCCCTATTTGGGTGTGAGCAAAAATGCACCGTTTTTGTGTGTGTCCCTTTAAATGCAAATGAGCTGCTGCTCCCGCCCCCTTTCCAGAAGACAGCGGAGCTTTAACAGCTCACGCTTCAGTTGCTCAACAACAACAAAGCTGGAGAATCTCACGCAGCCAAAATGAGAACGGTGTTCAGCCTTACAGTGTTCAAACTGGAGTTTTACTTTTACTTTTAGAATGAAACTGGATGTTTCTCAATGGTTAGTGGATAAATTTATGTAGTTTCTGTGGAGTTGATTCAACTCATCGACTAGCATGTGCCGACATGTTAATCTTTGTAAATCTCGTTGTAGTCCCCTCCAGCCATTTGTTGTAATCCTTAAACAATCATTTCTATAAAAGAAAGTGTCTCCCTTTGCATTTACCTTTGGGCGTCGTAACTTTACAGATGTTGTTTATGCTCAAAATGCAACATTACACACTAATTAAAGTTATAAAGAGAAATCATAATCAACCACCCCTTTAAAAATAATGGTTCTTGGGGTTTTTGCACTGATGCCATTGAAGAACCTTTTCGTGAACAGTTTTTAAAAGAACCTTCTTTTTTTTTTTTCTTAAAGTGAGGCACAGTTTAATAATTAATTTTCCTGTTATAAAGAAGCTTAAGCTTTATTTCTAAGAATATTTTATTACAAAAAAAAGCTTGTTACAGCTCAATTTAAAGGGATAGTATTGACCCAAAAATGCAGTGTCATCAACTGTTTGGTTACCAGCATTCTTCAAAACATCTTCTTTTGTGTTCAGCAGAAGAAATAAATCCATTCAGATATGGAACAACTTGAGGGTGAGTAAATGATGACAGAATTTTCATGTTTGGGTGAACTATCCCTTTAAACAGTTTGAAAACAGCCAAACTACTTTCAGTTGAAATCTCTGGTGGGATTATTTAATCACATCCTCGATATTAAGACACTTCTGAAAAGCTAAGCTGGCCTTTGACCTGATCTTACGATCCCCTCATAATCAAACACCTCAAAACTCTCCCTAACAAAGGTTCTTCCACTCACATCTGTGTCATCGATCACACCACTCGGCTTCAGACTCTGAAAACTCTCTCAGGACGGCGAACGCGCCTCCATTAAAGCTCTCTTTGCAGCCGAATTTCTGATAAATTATTTACGTCTCCCCACGTCCTCGTACAGTGTTGACGAGGGACATCAAAGTGCGTCGACGCGACGTGCCTCTCCTCCTGGTGAGCTCACGGGTTTGATAAAACATTCTGTTGAGGAATCAAACACGGAGACTCTTCAATCGCGTGCTCAAAAACTCGACATGAACCGCGACACGCACACCACATCTGATTTAAAAAGCTGTTTGGGGGGTTTCTCCGCTAAATAAAGATGAAAAAAAAAATACATTTAACTGTGTGACCCTTGTAGAATTTCACTGATATGTGCTTGTGCTTGATTTGTGAACGGGTGGTGGAAAGTTCATCTTTGTTCTTGTAGACGGGAAAGAAACGCGGCCTGGTTTCTTTTTTCCAACAACGGAATTCAACGCAATATTCCAAACCAGATGCTTTACAAGAAAGAAATGATTCATAACTCACAGCCTGGGAGCGGTTACTGCTCATCCGAGTCCATTTTGGTTCATTTGATTGGTGTGAAAGCAGTTTTCTGTCTTGTCACAGACATATCTGACTCAACTATGCTCAGATTTTCCACAGCTGTTGTGTTTTATATTATCAAGTGAATAAGATAATGCATTTATCATTTCAGTCACATGACTCGTCTGTAGGTGTTTAAGTCAAAGAGACAAAAACATGAAAGAAGCGAGCAACTAGTCCTGAGTTGCTACCCACTCTTAGGCCCTGTTTACACCTGGTATTAAGATTTGGTTTTGTTCGATCGATTCACAAGTGGACGAGGGAGACATATTCCCATTTATACCTGGTGTTTTAATCTATCTCTCCGATCGTTTCATTAGATAAGACCCTTATTCCTCATCAGGGATCATGTAGAGCCTTTGAAGCTGCACTGAAACTGACATTTGGAGCTGTTGAACCCATTGAATTGAAGTCCACTATATGGAGAAAAATCCTGGAATGTTTTCTTCAGAAACCTGCATTTCTTTTGGACTGAAGAAAGATATAAACATCTTGGATGACATGGGGCTGAGTAAATTATCAGAAAATTTTAATTCTGAAGCGAACTAATCCTTTAAGGAGAAATATTTTAAATTATTGGGTAATTCATTCATGTTTAACAGGTTTTTTTTTCTAGGGATAAAGTAACTGTTTAATTCATAAAAATGAACTAAAATTAAAAATTAATTAAAACAAAATGAATTAATTAAAAGCACAGAACCCTTTAAGCATCTGTATAGAACCTCAGACTTAGACTATGGAAGTCAATGGGGTCCATCAACTGTTTGGTTACCAACATTCTTCAAAATACCTTCTTTTGGGTTCAGCAGAAGAAAGAAACTCATACAGGTTTGGACCAACTTGAGGGTGAGCAAATGATGACAGAATTGTAATTTTTGGGCGAACTATCCCAGTAACAGCTGCTCGTGGTTCTCGATTCCCTCATTAACACAGTATAAAAATGAGACGCACTGTTCGAAACCCGAGCAATCAAAACTAGCGACGGCACAAGAAAAAGCCTGAATGTGAAGAAAGCGCTCAAAGCTTCTGCTGTGCCCTTTACTGTCCTGCTCTGAAGGTGTGAGCCCACCGCTAACATCCCATAATCCCCCTGGCTTCTCAATAATGGAGCACGGCGATTGGTGCTGTAAATCACGGGCGGGTCCAGGGTCAGTCAGCTGAGGTGATTGTGCTCAGTCTCCACAGGCCTTGACTGAGATCTCATGAAATTCATCCTCAATATCACAGTGACCGAAGAAGGCAAAGATCCTCCCCTTTTCTCTTCATTATACGAGAAGGCCGTGAAACGGCAAAGCGACCTGCTATAAAACGAGCACACACGTGCGACAAATGAAATTTCCTCAACGTCACATTTTGATGAGAATGTCAAAGAGATTGTGAGAGAAATCGTAAACCTACTGCGAGGAAGAGAGTTACAAAGCTTTGATTGAAAAATTAGACACTTAAGGTAGGGACACGCCAACAAACTAGCGCTGATGAAAGTTAACCGTGTTTTCGCCTCGTGTCAGGGCAAAAAAAGGTGCACTTGAACTGTCTGCGCCTTCGTGTAAAACAGACAACTGTCGATTTCTCCAGATATATTCATCTATAGCCGTGTTTCCACTGAAATAACTCCCAGGAGCCTTTTTTTTCACCCAGACCTGGTGCTGTCTGCTGTTAATCACGGTCTAAAGTACCGGGAAGATTAGTCTGGTGACGTAGGACTGTGCGCGACTTCCAGTTCCCGCTGGATTTCATCCTCCGCATATAGAGCCTGAACCTCGACGTCAGTCCATCTGTCATATTTTTAAACTCCGTTGTTGATTCGAATAGCAAACATCGTACTGTACGCACCACAACAGATTTTAAAAATGGTGGTTGAAATAAAATGGAGTCAACCAATCAAAATGCAGCGTGAACTCAAACCAATTAGCATGTTCAGCGCCCAAGTCCCACCCCGAAAGTGCTAGGGACTTTCTGAGGGGCAAATTTTTACCCGGAAATGAAAGCTCTAGCGCAAGATCTGTCAGGAAGACTCAAATGTCACATTACTACTAATTTAGATCTAACCCATCATTATCCAACACCTGTAGTATATAAGATCAGTACTCACACATGTCTGAGTTCGCAGATGCTGACGCGAAACCTAACCTCCATCCTCCCCACCACCACCAGGATGGTCCCTGTCCATACCCCCCCGGGGGTCGGCTACGCCCCTGCCTTCATCTTCAGGAAGGAAATGCAGAGTCCGCAACCCTCAGGATCTAAGCTACGGACGGGGCCTACGCCAAAGAACTTTATCTTACAATGTTTGCTTGCTGATTGTTAATAAATATCATTGCAAGTTAATTTACCTCCCGAGTCTTTCTGGTAGAACTTGATTTAGACCCTGCTTCCTGCGGTCGAAACACTCCCTAGTTCCCTGGGGAAAGTTCCTGCAGTGGAAACGCAGCTTATATTCGGCATTTAAAAGGGAAACCAGTACTGCAGGCTGCAGCATCATTGCAAATATCATTCACGCTGATCACTTTCTTTATTCCACTCGGCTTACGTTGATATTAAAATATTCGCCCAGGAACGCTCTGGTAAGATGCCGTAAAACTATAACAGCCTTCGGTCTGTACCGTTTCTTTCCTGGCTGTTTTGCTATTATTCCCGTTCACTGACTCATTCGCTAAACTAAACCACCAATCAGAGTTCTCTTTCTCTTACTGACGGCCCAATGCAGATTATATATGCTGAACCGGCCCCAAAAAAACCCCCGACGGCGTCTGACTAGAGCCAACGGTGCGAAACACACCGAAAAAAGTCTGTCCCTGGCTTTAAAGTGACAGTGCACCCAAAATAACTCGTGTCATTTGAATGAAACCATGTTGTCCAAATGACTTGTGAGGTACATTAAAAGTCTACTTTAACTTGATCAGATATGATTTTTTTTTTAGAAAAGAGCACTTTTATTTAGCAAGAATGCATTGAATTGTTCAAAAGCGACAGTAAAAACATTTATAATGTGACAAAAGATTCCTATCTCAAATAAATGCCGTTCTTTTAAACTTTCTATAAATCAAAGAATCATGAAAAAAAATATGAAGCGGCACCAGTTTTCAACATTGATAATAATCATAAATGTTTCTTGAGCATCAAATCATCATATTAGAATGATTTCTAAAGGATAATATGACACTGAAGACTGGAGGAATGATGCTGAAATTACATTTGAACATATTCACATAGAAAACAGCTGTTTTAAATTGTAATAGTAGTTCACAATATTACTTTTTTTTACTGTATTTTTGATCAAATAAATGCAGCCTCGGTAAGCAGAAGTATGGAAGCTTGTTTCCACCTTGAAATAAAAAAAAATTTAAAAAAAAAAAAGGTAATTGCGGCTTTAATGCTCATAATCCGACTTATTTTTCTCGGAATTGCGAGTCAGAATTTTGAGTTAAAAAGTCAGAATTGTGAGTTATAAAGTCAGAATTGTGAGATATAAAGTCAGAATTATGAGATATAAAGTCAGAATTTTGAGTAATAGTCACAATTGTGAGTTATAAAGTCAGAATTGTGAGATATAAAGTCAGAATTGTGAGATATAAAGTCAGAAATGTGAGATATAAAGTCAGAATTTTGAGTTATAAAGTCAGAATTGTGAGTTATAAAGTCAGAATTGTGAGTTATAAAGTCAGAATTTTGAGTTATAAAGTCAGAATTTTGAGTTATAAAGTCAGAATTGTGAGATATAAAGTCAAAATTGTCAGATATAAAGTCAGAATTTTGAGTTATAAAGTCAGAATTGTGAGATATAAAGTCATAATTCTGAGATATAAAGTCAGAATTTTGAGTTATAAAGTCAGAATTTTGAGTTATAAAGTCAGAATTGTGAGATATAAAGTCAGAATTTTGAGTTATAAAGTCAGAATTTTGAGTTATAAAGTCAGAATTGTGAGATATAAAGTCAGAATTGTGAGTTATAAAGTCAGAATTGTGAGTTATAAAGTCAGAATTGTGAGATATAAAGTCAGAATTGTGAGATATAAAGTCAGAAATGTGAGATATAAAGTCAGAATTTTGAGTTATAAAGTCAGAATTGTGAGTTATAAAGTCAGAATTGTGAGTTATAAAGTCAGAATTGTGAGTTATAAAGTCAGAATTTTGAGTTATAAAGTCAGAATTGTGAGATATAAAGTCAAAATTGTCGGATATAAAGTCAGAATTTTGAGTTATAAAGTCAGAATTGTGAGATATAAAGTCAGAATTGTGAGATATAAAGTCAGAATTCTGAGATATAAAGTCAGAATTTTGAGTTATAAAGTCAGAATTTTGAGTTATAAAGTCAGAATTGTGAGATATAAAGTCAGAATTTTGAGTTATAAAGTCAGAATTTTGAGTTATAAAGTCAGAATTGTGAGATATAAAGTCAGAATTGTGAGTTATAAAGTCAGAATTGCGAGTTGTAAAGTCAGAATTGTGAGATATAAAGTCAGAATTGTGAGATATAAAGTCAGAATTTTGAGATATAAAGTCAGAATTGTGAGTTATAAAGTCAGAATTGCGAGTTGTAAAGTTAGAATTGTGAGATATAAAGTCAGAATTGTGAGATATAAAGTCAGAATTGTGAGTTATAAAGTCAGAATTGTGAGTTATAAAGTTAGAATTGTGAGATATAAAGTCAGAATTGTGAGATATAAAGTCAGAATTTTGAGATATAAAGTCAGAATTGTGAGTTATAAAGTCAGAATTGCGAGTTGTAAAGTTAGAATTGTGAGATATAAAGTCAGAATTGTGAGATGTAAAGTCAGAATTGTGAGATATAAAGTCAGAATTTTGAGTTATAAAGTCAGAATTTTGAGTTATAAAGTCAGAATTGTGAGATATAAAGTCAGAATTGTGAGTTATAAAGTCAGAATTGTGAGATATAAAGTCAGAATTGTGAGTTATAAAGTCAGAATTGTGAGTTATAAAGTCAGAATTCTGAGATATAAAGTCAGAATTTTGAGTTATAAAGTCAGAATTGTGAGTTATAAAGTCAGAATTGAGAGATATAAAGTCAGAATTGTGAGTTATAAAGTCAGAAGTTTGAGTTATAAAGTCAGAATTGTGAGTTATAAAGTCAGAAGTTTGAGTTATAAAGTCAGAATTGTGAGATATAAAGTCAGAATTGTGAGATATAAAGTCAGAATTTTGAGTTATAAAGTCAGAATTGTGAGTTATAAAGTCAGAATTGTGAGATATAAAGTCAGAATTTTGAGTTCTAAAGTCAGAATTGTGAGTTCTAAAGTCAGAATTGTGAGATATAAAGTCAGAATTGTGAGTTATAAAGTCAGAATTGTGAGATATAAAGTCAGAATTTTGAGTTATAAAGTCAGAATTTTGAGTTATAAAGTCAGAATTGTGAGATATAAAGTCAGAATTTTGAGTTATAAAGTCAGAATTGTGAGTTCTAAAGTCAGAATTGTGAGATATAAAGTCAGAATTTTGAGTTATAAAGTCAGAATTGTGAGATATAAAGTCAGAATTTTGAGTTATAAAGTCAGAATTGTGAGTTATAAAGTCAGAATATTGAGTTATAAAGTCAGAAGTTTGAGTTATAAAGTCAGAATTTTGAGTTATAAAGTCAGAATTGTGAGATATAAACTCGCAAATTATTAAATTTCAGAATTGTGAGATAAATTACCTAGCTTTTTATATATATTTTTTATGTAGTAGCGCAAGCTTCCACAGCAGAAGGGATGATAATTAAACAATTAAAACTGACTTCAGAATGTCTTTTTTAGAGCTTGACAGAACCTGGTTATTTATTTTGTTTTTAAAAATAGGGCGCAGTGTGAACATTACCCAAGCATATCTCTTTTATATTCGGAGAAGAAAGAAAGTGGGGTTAACATTGACACAAGGGTGAGTAGACATTTTTATGCAGTGCGAGTTGTTCAGACAGAGATGCAATCTTCCCACCGCTGAGATGCAGATATGATATCTGAGGTCACATTTCCCTTCAGGCGCAATCCATTTTCCCTCCAAAAGGGAAACGCAGTGCATCCTGGGACGGCGCGTGTGGAGGTGTGAAGCAGGGAATTAGAGAAGTTCAGGAGGCGCTATGTACCTCCTTCCCCCCGTGAGGTTCCCGTCTTTCAGGAAATTACCGAGGAATATGCTGCATGAACAGTGTTTCCCAGCGTCATGACGGGGGCTTCGGCTTCAGATGTGATCTTTACGCTCGGATGCGGAACGCTGTGTCGGCCTGCTGAGATACTGTCAGAGGAAACAGCCCGTCTGTCTCTCTCTGGAGTCCTGGTGTGTCTGATCTGAGGGTGGGCTGGCACTCGGTGAATAAGACAACAGATTCATCTCAGCATAAGGTGTGAGAAAACTGTGATGCATCATTTCCACAGTGTCAGCGGAAAGCCTTGGGTTTTCCTCTCTCTCTCTCTCTCTCTCTCTCTCTCTCTCTCTCTCTCTCTCTCTCTCTCTCTCTCTCTCTCTCTCTCTCTCTCTCTCTCTCTCTCTCTCTCTCTCTCTCTCTCTCTCTCTCTCTCTCTCTCTCTCTCTCTCTCTCTCTCTCTCTCTCTCTCTCTCTCTCTCTCTCTCTCTCTCTCTCTCTCCGATCTGTATATCACTGCATGTCACTGAAGCTAAAGCTGCTTCAAAACTGCTGCAACCGACACAACCTGAAGTCGTTAAACTATTAGAAGTTAAACAATTCCTTTTACAACTAGCTGCCAAAAAGTATTTAAAACATTTAAGGGGAATAAATTTATGAATATATTCACCTGCTTTGAAACAATATGTATATTTTAAAAAGCAAATAAATGTGGACTAAATTGAACTAAATACCACCTCTAAAACTCTGAGAGTCATTTTATTTTCTACCTTATAATTATTTTATACATCAATTTGCATGTGACTGTGCAATATTCATAAAAATCTATCTATCTATCTATCTATCTATCTATCTATCTATCTATCTATCTATCTATCTATCTGTCCATCTCTATCTGTCTGTCTGTCTATCTATCTATCTATCTATCTATCTATCTATCTGTCTGTCTATCAATCTCTATCTATCTGTCTGTCTATCTGTCTATCTATCTATCTATCTATCTATCTGTCTGTCTGTCTGTCTATCTATCTATCTATCTATCTGTCTGTCTGTCTGTCTGTCTGTCTGTCTGTCTGTCTATCTATCTATCTATCTATCTATCTATCTATCTATCTATCTATCTGTCTGTCTGTCTGTCTGTCTGTCTGTCTATCTATCTATCTATCTATCTATCTATCTATCTATCTATCTATCTGTCTGTCTGTCTATCAATCTCTATCTATCTGTCTGTCTATCTCTCTTTCTATCTATCTATCTATCTGTCTGTCTGTCTCTATCTATCTATCTATCTGTCCATCTATCTATCTGTCTGTCTGTCTATCTCTCTCTCTCTCTCTCTCTCTATCTATCTATCTATCTATCTATCTGTCTGTCTATCCATCTTTATCTATCTGTCTGTCTATCTCTCTCTCTGTCCGTCTATCTATCTATCTATCTATCTATCTATCTATCTATCTATCTATCTATCTATCTATCTATCTGTCTATCTATCTATCTATCTATCTATCTATCTATCTATCTATCTGTCTGTCTGTCTGTCTGTCTATCTATCTATCTATCTATCTATCTATCTATCTGTCTGTCTATCCATCTTTATCTATCTGTCTGTCTATCTCTCTCTCTGTCCGTCTATCTATCTATCTATCTATCTATCTATCTATCTATCTATCTATCTATCTATCTATCTATCTATCTATCTATCTGTCTGTCTGTCTGTCTGTCTATCTATCTATCTATCTATCTATCTATCTATCTATCTATCTATCTATCTATCTATCTATCTGTCTGTCTGTCTATCTATCTATCTATCTATCTATCTATCTGTCTGTCTATCCATCTTTATCTATCTGTCTGTCTATCTCTCTCTCTGTCCGTCTATCTATCTATCTATCTATCTATCTATCTATCTATCTATCTATCTATCTGTCTGTCTGTCTGTCTGTCTATCTATCTATCTATCTATCTATCTATCTATCTATCTATCTATCTATCTATCTATCTATCTATCTATCTATCTATCTATCTGTCTGTCTGTCTGTCTGTCTGTCTGTCTGTCTGTCTATCTATCTATCTATCTCTATCCATCTGTCTGTCTTTCTATTTATCTCTATCCATCTGTCTGTCCATCTGTCACTGTCTGTCTGTCTGTCTATCTATCTGTCTATCTTTCTGTCTGTCTGCTTCAGAAGTTGTTTTTCTTTTACATGTCTCTTTTTTAGCGCTGCTCTGTTTTACGGCATCATGCTTTTACACTTAACATTGACAGTCGACTCTGACGTTGAAGAGCGATTACCACTCAAGCTTTATCAAGCTTTGACGTCACGATTCTACACAGGTCTATTTTCTGACAGGTACCTTCATAAACAGACATTTATCTCTGACACGGAAGGATATGCCTGTCTACAAATGTTAAACAAACTTTGTTTTTTAAAGACATTTAAATTGATAAACAGGTCCCATAGGTTGAAAACAACAGGCCTGAGAGAATGAAGAGAGACTGTGAGTGATGAACAACACACATCTGTGTCAGTTTCTGACAGGAAAGACTCTCTGTCTTCTGTTTTCAGAGGTCGAACTACTTCACTACAGTTACTTCAGTACAGAATGAAGGTCTACGACGCTCTTTCCACAGACAGTGACCAAAGCCAGACCACCTAAGTTCAGGACCAGGACAAGACTGCTGAGGCCCATGCAGATCTAGAATCCAGAATTATGTTTAATTATATTACTCAATTTTCAAGTACTCATAACATGAATACGTGTTGACAAAAAGATTCATAAGAATTATATAAGAAAAAGGAGTTAATAAAGGGCCGCAGTGTGTGACTGTCCCTGAGACTCAGAGATGGCTGTTCAATCCTGTCTGCGCTGTGTGTAAATCAGCTGACACACACTGATGGGATGCTGTTTCAATGCCAGCACATAAAACACACACACAACCCTGACAGAATCCCATAAAGAAAAGAGTGTCAGGAATAAAAAGATGCCTGTGCAAAACCTACTCAACCATATAACCTCATATCATGTGGATGAGAAGATCAACATTCAGAATGAGAAACGGACACAAACACACAAAGGAACGGAGCGTTATGAAGACAGAGAGGTCAGATGACTGTCCGATGAAGGTTGTGTATGTAACGGATGTCTCTCCTATGGCGCTTTGGCAGGTAATCGTCTTTTTCTCCTGGTTTCTTCAGCTGACACCACTCACACTCGGCTATTGATCACACTGAGCGTCACCGATTATAAGAACCACAGATACATCTTCCCATCGCTGCGGAAATATTGGCTTCCAGCAGATCATGGACATGCTCAGGAAAGGAAAATCACTACTGAAATCTCTTCGGTGCCATTTCTGACCATTTTGGTGCTGATTTAAACACTCAAAACTTAAAGAGAAACGTTTCTAAGAATTCCTTCAAAAAACGCTGATTTGTTTCAACAAATATGGACAAATGCTACCACTGGGTTTAAAAATGTATTTTAAAAATACAAAAAAGTTACAACTTTTAGAATGAAACTGGACGTTTCTCAACGGTTAGTGGAATAATTTATGTAGTTGCTGTGGAGTTGATTCAACTCATCCACTAGCATGTGCCGTCATGTTCATCCTTTGTGCAAATCCAGAGTTGAATTGATCCTCGTTTGTGAAGCAGTCCGGTGTAAAATGACGGCATCAACAACACTCTACAACAACAACTCTTCCTCTTCTCTAAATCAGCCCAACATGGCCACACCCTCTTTTTGTGTGTTCTTGGGGGCGGGGTTTATGTAAATTTTAGGGTCAGTGATGTCACTAACCCGGGAAGAAGCTTGTTGAAGTCCTTAAACAGTGATTTCTGTAAAAGAAAATTTCTCCCTTTGCAGCGTTAAAAAAGTGAAATCATAATCAACCACCCCTTTAAAGGTGTAGTAAGCGGTTTCTTAGAAATGCTGTTGAAAGTGAATCGGACTGACCACGAAAAACGCACTTGTAACCAATCAGCTGTAGGGGGCGTGTCCATTCATTAGGGGGGAAGTGCCTGTGTTGCATAGCGTGAATTGGGGGGTGGAGCTATCAAGATAGAGGTGTGATTCTTTTGGGTAGGGGGGTTTGTTTTGGCCTTTAAATGAAGTATAACAGAGCCATTAAATTTTCTGATCAACGAATAGGCAAATTTTAAAATTTTGTTTTTTTTTTCTCATGTCTTTATGCTATATAAAATAACTCAAATATAAAACTTACGTAAAATAAATAAAAAAAATAACACATTGAATAAAAAAAAAAAAAAAAATCAAACACTTGCAGGAACATCCAGGACAAAGTTGATACTTACTGTGAACCATCTAGTAGATTTATTAATAAAACTTTAATTTTAATATTTTATTTTTTGTTTTACTTCATATAAAAATGAAATACATATATTTAAAACAAAATAAAAGACAAATACATTAAATAAAAATTACAAAAATATTTTCTTAACACCTGCAGGAACAAAGTTGATAGTGTAAATGAAATATAACCGAGAACCGTGAAATCTTCTGAGCAAATCAAATGCTCCTCTGAGAGGCCAAAGTTAAACCAGATTAAACTGAGCTGGACTGTGAACGATTAGGTGATATTAAGACGTTTGTCAGTGTTTGGGCTGAAGTTGAGCGCTGAGGTTTGTTAGTTCAGGATTTTCATTAGTTCCTCCAGAAATGGCTCCAGCGGGATGGGTCTTAGCAGCAGATTAAGTGCAGTCAATGACTAAATGCTGCTGAAATCACACGAAACCATCCGAGAATCAGGCTCAGCGTTAGATTAGCGCACACCTGCTCAAATGACTGAACAAACACTCAAGACTGAAACGGAGACGGCTGCCAAATTACTAATTAGAAAACAATGGGTGCAGGACACCCGCTTCTCCGACATCGCCGGAAAAACCTTTGTGATTTCTATTAGCGCTGAATGTTATTTTCCTAAAGCTCTTCAGAGATCTTGAGAGGTTATGCACAAGATTTATAACCGCTTCATTTTCACATGTTGCGCTGATTTAATAAATCTCTCGCTTTTCCTCCTTCCTGCTCATTTTGACAACAGTCATGGAATCTAAAGGTAAGCTGTCAATCAAACGACGCAATGATTCATCAGTTAATCACCAAATGAAACAACGATTGATTATATATTAATCAAAAACATTCAATCAATTACCAACCAACCAACCAGTTACATGCCAACACTAAATGACTCACCAATAATCACCAATTAGATCATTAATTAACCCAAACAATTGACTAATTATCCATAACCTAAATGAACAAATCAACCAGCTATTCGCTTATCAATCAACAAATCTATCAATCCAACAATAAATAAATGGTAACTTGAATACATGGTAAATTAATTCATGAATATTATTAATTTGTTCTGTATTAATACTAATATCAACGGTAATATCAATTAAACAGTAAAGTGTGAAGCTACTATAATAACATTATTATCAACATTATTAATATCACAATTGATATTGTTACTGTATTAACACTAATATTGCTATTAATATCAACATAAATAATGTTAATAGGGAATGAATATCAATATTCATACCAATAATGTATAAATGTTGAAAATGAAAAACAATAATAACATAAGTAATTCATTAAATAATCAAAAGAAAAAATATAGTGCAATTAATATGAATGAATGAATTGATACAAATATTGATATCAATATTAATATTAGTCAAGGTTTGGGGTTTGTTCATGTTGTGATCTGTTCTGTGCTAGTCTGTTTTTCCTGTTTTGATAATTAGTCCAGTATTCCTCCGTTCTCCCCTTGTTTGTCACCATGGTTCCTGATTGCTTTATTATTCTGTTCAGGTGTGTCTTGTCAATTATCTAGTTAGTTCCTCAGTCCACGGTGTTTCTAAGCCTGTGTTTTGTTCAGTTCATGGTCTGTTATTGTTGCATTTAGATGGTTGTTCTGATCTGTGTTCTTTGTTCTTTTAAAATCTGTTACTGCTGCATTTGGGTCCTGTTCATATTTAGCCTGCAACCACCATGTGACAATATTAATATTGATCATTACAGTATTATTACTATTGATAGTATATTAATTAAATAATAAAAGAATGAATATCAACATTAATACAAATATTAATGTTAACATTGATTGTTGCGATAACAGTAATATTGCTATTAATACAATTCATATGAAAAAAAAGGAATTCATTTAAAAAAAACACAAGGATTAATATTGATGTTAATACAGATTGTTAATTAAAAAAAACAAGGGAAAATAATAAGAAATTATGAATGAATGAATACCAATACTGATATCAATATTAATTTTAATATTGATAATTTCTGTATTAATACTAATATTGCTATTAATATTAACACAGTTAATGAATGGATGATGGATGAATGAATTATTAATATATGAATGAATGGATTATTAATGAATGGATAGATGGATGGATGGATGGATTATTAATGAATGGATGATGGATGAATGAATTATTAATATATGAATGAATGGATTATTAATGAATGGATAGATGGATGGATGGATGGATTATTAATGAATGGATGATGGATGAATGAATGAATTATTAATATATGAATGAATGGATTATTAATGAATGGATAGATGGATTATTAATGAATGGATGAATCAATGATTTTTTAATGAATGGTGAATGAATTAATAATGAATGAATGAATTATTAATGAATGAATGGATAAATGAATGGCTAAATTGATTATTAATGAATGGACGAATCAATGAATGGATGAATGGATGAAATTTTAATGAATGGTGAATAAATAAATAAGAATGAGTGAATTTTTTAATGAATGAATGGATGAATGAATGGCTAAATGAATTATTAATGAATGGATGAATGAATTATTAATTAATGGCTGAATGAATAGATGGATGGATAGATTGATTATTAATGAATGAATGAAAGAAAGAATTATTAATGGATGGATAGATGGATGGATGGATTATTGTTGAATGAATCAATGAATGAATCATTAGTAAATGTATGAATCAATCAATTAATCATTAATAACTGTATGAATGAATTATTAATGAATGGATAGAGGAATGAATGAATGAATGAATTTTCCAGTAGTGAATATGAGTGATAAACATGGAAACTCATGACGGTGAGCTGGTAGAAAGGCAGAAAGGCCTCTGTTTCGTCTCTTTCTCCAGTCAATAATAATAATGGAGAGACGCGGGAGCGTGTCGGAGGGGGATGTAATGATGGCGTGTCTGTGCTTTTAAAATGGTGCTGTCAGAAGGTGCCACTGATCTCATTTCCTGCGGCGTCTGTGATGAGCGGCGCTCACTGACAGGTGAGCCGCATTAAAAAACTCTCTCTCTGCTGCTTTTATCTCTCGAGAAAGCACCGATTCCTATAGACATTTATGAACTTAATAACTCAACAATTACTCCACGTCAAATGGGAATTGACAGTTATCTCGATGCAGTCTGAGTTATTAACGTGCCAGAGAGATTGCAATGTGAAGCTAACAGCTAGAATACATGTTGACAAAACTTTAACCAAGCATGTTAAGGTCAAGACCAAAACTAAAGTTGAGACAGCAGACTGACCAATCAGAATCAAGTATTACAGAGAGTTGAGCGATAAGACTTTTGACAACCTTTTGGCACGTTTCTTCACAGTTAAAGCTGCAGTCCGTAAGTTTTGCCTCTTTGTCGCCATCTCTGTTTGAAACATGCAATTGCAGTTATTTGTGGAATTATCATCTTTATGTGGGTTGTGCATCGACGCGACTGATGTAGATACTGTACATCGGAAACACAGATTGTAGCATGACCAAAATAAGAATTTTCACCATATGTCTTCTGAACAAGTAAGTAACATTTCTGCCACTTTTGTTCTGACCAACTGAGAAAAAAAGCATTACAATAAATCACGCTGCCGTTGTTCATGTTAACAACATCAGCATTGCGTGACTGTGTATTTAGTGTGTATTAGCGTTACCTGTAGATTTCAATTTCTGTAGCCACTCCGCAGTCTGAAGTCTTTCGCTTTTGACTACGGGCGAATTTCCAGTTGTCACTGATGATTGTCATTCGGACCTTTCTGGATTACAATTCGCGATCAAAATTATAAGTTTAACTATTGTAGCTGCTGTTAGAAAAGGCCTGCAGCATCCTCACATGCGCTATAGCCTACTAGCTTCTTTATGTAAACAGACGTGACTTATCGATGCAAAGACGGACAGATGCATGCTTGAATTTCCTGAGGAAACCCACCAGTACCACTTGAATTACAACACAAGCTTACCGTTGTGAATCTGGCTAAGATAAGTAGATAGTTTTGAACACTGGCTGTCAAAAATACGACTATATTACTAATGAATGTCTTTGGTGCATATTATTCTATTTTAAAAAAGATTTTTCATCAATATGTAATAACTTCATCTGAAACAGCTTTCTTTTCTGATGTCATCAAGGCCACATGGGCGGGGCAAAACTATATTAACCAATAACGTTACAATACTTTTCTCAAGCCAATCTACTTCTGTCAGATAAAATCAAGCCCACCTTACATTATTCGATAGTCATCACAATTATGTCAGATGTGATTCAATTCATTATGATGAATCACAATCTCATAAATGGATGACATGCTGTTTTGAGCTTTCAATTATTAAGATAATAAGAAAATTAAATAAATTAAGAAAAATAAATAAATAAATTTTTCATTGGTTTACTTACATTTAAATTGTATTTATATTTTAAAAAATTTAAATAATTTATTTGTAATTTAAATAAAATGAAACTTTCACTTTTCAAGACACTTTTCTGCTTCAAAAACTGAAGGAAATAAATCAATCAGTATTTTACATTTAATTTACATTTCAAATATTATAAATTGGACTTGTTAAGAGAACCTCCTGCTTCATTCACTAAACTAAAGGAAATAAATAAATGAATCAGTATTTCACTTAATTTAAACATTATTTGCATTTTAAATAATTAAATAATTATTTTTTAATTTAAATAAAATTAAACTTCCACTTGTCAAGACTACCTGCTGCTTCATTCACTGTAAATAAATAAACAAATAAATAAAAGCTAAATAAATGTAGTAAGAAAATAATATTACTATAATAATGATAATAATATTTTAAATAATTATTTTTTAATTGAAATAAAATTAAACTTCCACTTGTCAAGACTACCTGCTGCTTCATTCACTGTAAATAAATAAACAAATAAATAAAGGTGAAATAAATATAGTAAGAAAATAATATTAATATAATAATAATAATAATATTTTAAATAATTAAATAATTTATTTATCATGTAAAATGAATGTATTTTTAATGTAAATAAAATATTTTTTAAGCTGAAGGAATGAATAAATAAATAATATTACAATTATATTATTATTATTATTATTTTAACTAATTAAATAATTTACTTATAATGTAAAATTAATGTATTTATAATGTAAATAAAATTAAACTTTCACTTTTCAAGACAACCTGCAGCTTCGTTCACTGAGCTGAAGGAAGTAAATAAATAAATAAATATTTGATATAATTGACTGAAATAATTTGATAATTTAAATAAAATAACATAAAAACTAATTATATTACATATATGAAATTAAGTGCATGATCAATTTGAATGCCTATAATTAAGACTAGTATTCCTAAACATTAAAATGCCATTATTTAATGTTTTCAAACTCTTCCATCAGAAAAAGTCAGCTCTAATGATGTCAGCATAACATCAGTAAACACGTCCTTTCCCATAATTCCCTGCTTTACTGTACTGTCTCAGAGTAAAGTGGCCTGCGCAGTACATTTACACAGAAGACTGCTCATCTAATAATCAATTACGTGTGCGTCTGCAGATCTGTCTAAAGCTGCACATGTGAAGGAAACTCTCACTCCAGCACAAAAGACCATCTCAACCCTCTGTGATGGAGAACTTTAATATACCTACTAGAGGACTAATTTAATTTCACCTGATATTTCCATAAGCAGCCAAACCAGCCGCACGAGAGACGGAGAAAGAGAGGGAAAAATCATGAACTTGATTGATCTCATCTCCTCTCTTGTCTCGCTTTATCTCCTCTCCTCTCATTCTCTTTATATCCAACTCAAAATGAAGTCTTCTGTCATTTTGAGCTGTTGGAAACAGTCATTAAGCTTCACCCTAATGAGATGTTCACATCCTAAGATGAATCCTGCTCATGAGCGGTCTAAAAATGAACTCAATAAAAGGTCAAAACTTTCAGTCTGTGTTCGGATTTCATCACCGGATGTTTTGAACAGTTCATAATCACTGAACGATTGAGTGTTTTCTCTCATGACGTTTCTCCCTGTGCAAACATCTTGTTTCTGTTTTCTCCGCTTCCCTGTGAATTTCGGAAGCAGATGGTGTGTAAAGCAGCGCGGAGTGCTTTAATACACTACAACTATCCTCCAGAGACGTGGCAATCTGTCTGAGAGACAAACAGAGAGACTGACGGATGCAGCGTCTCACAGGCTCAGCGAACAGACGCTTCACATTTCTGAAACACGAGCGCCGGCGGTGAACAGGTCAGCAAATATTCAGCAAACTCACTACTTTCACCAGACAGAGATGAAAGAGAACCGCTTCATCACATCCTGGGCTTCAGGAGTTCACGAGAGACGACGCACTGAAACATCCTGACAAAATCCCGAACGAGATCTCAGGTGTTTCTTCTAGATGGCAATGGAATGAGCAACTGACATGAAGTTAAAGGGTTCTCATCAGTTTCTTCCAAGATCAAATAAACCTGCTACTATCCTTATTTTCCTTCTCCCAGGAGATTTACGGAGAATCATGCGAGATGATACTGAGACATAAAAGAGAAAAGAGCAATAAAATGTTCCTCTGATCGCATGATCTCTCAGCACAAAATACAGAAATACTCAAAAGGGACCAATCACAAATTAGATCTCTTTAGTATCTCAGTTGTTTCTCCTAAAATTCAATAAGATTACTTTTTTTTCCGAATCTCCTGCTTCTCATGTCTCCTCTAAAACTTCAGAAGAAATCTCATTAATGTCTCAAACTGTGCTCAGATTTGCTAAGATATCAAAGTCCGCCATTAAAAGACAGAGAATGCAATATGTACATTTCTCCCAAAATCAAATAATCTGTCTGATATCCAGATTTTCTTTTTCCCAACAGATTTTATGAGCAACATCTGAGATGTTACTGAGACATAACAAAGAAAACAGCCATTAAATTGTCCTCTAATCGCCGATCTCTCAGCATAAGATCCCGGAACACTCAAACTTGAAAGAAAAGTCCCAAATGACATCTTTTAAAGTCTCAATTGTTTCTCCACCATTTCAATGAGGTTAAATTGAGACCTTTGCCGAATCTCCTACTTCTCAAATGCTTTCCTTGAGAAAATGACCCCCGTAATCTCACGTGTGTCTCCTCTAAAGCTTCAGAAGAGATCTCATTAATGTCTCAAACTTTACTCAGATTTGCTAAGATACCAGAGTGAGCCGTCAGATATCTCAATGTGAACTCATGTTTAGACACTAAAGTCTGCAATCAAAAGTCAATCTGGCTGCCATCTACATATTTTTCTCAACACAGGTTTTTGGAGAGAAAAAAATCTGAGAAGATACTCACATAGCCAAGAACTGAGCAATAAAAGCGGATAAAAGCGTCTGCTAAATGACTAAATGTAAATGTAAATGCAATAAAACCTTCCAGTGATTGCTGAATTCTCAGCCTAATAATCAGAAACACTCAAACTGGAAAGAAAGATTACAAATGAGATCTCTTTAATGTCTCAATTGTTTCTCCTACATTCCAATTAGATTAAATTTAGACTTTTCCTGAATCTCTTGCATCTCAAATGTTTCTCCTGAGAAAAAGACCCCAGTAATCTCACATGCGTCTCCTTTAAAGCTTCAGAAGAAGTCTCAACAATGTCTCAAACTGCGCTCAGATCTGCTAAGATACCAAAGTCAGCCATCAAAAGTCAGAGGTCTCATTGTGAACTCAAACATGTCTCATTAAATTCTCCCAAGATCAAATAATTTGGCTGCTATCCAGATTCCCTTTCAAGGGAATCTCAACGCTGCGTCGGTTCTGACGCATTGTGGGAACGCCTCTGCGTGATTGCGTCGTGAAGCACATGTGAAATCTGTCCAATGGTGTGACGGGACGTCATAGACGGGTGACGTCATGACCAGGAAGCTATAAAGCACGCTGGAAACAAACCACTATTAGCTTCTGTGTCTTCAGCAAGCACTCTCTGTCGAAACTGTGTGTCATATTTGGTGTTGTCTGTCTCTCATACATATATAAGAAAATGGCGAATAAGCAGCAATTTAAGCAGTGTGTTCCTCCCTGCCCGCGTTTCATAACGGGTGGGGATACACACTCGCTTTGTGTTGTTTGTTTGGGACCGGAGCATGCTCGGTCAGCTCTCGAGGGAGCTGGTTGCGAGCATTGTGATCTGTTGTCTGCGAAAACGCTCCGGTCCCGGCGAGCTGTGTTTGACGAAGCTCGCGGTCCTCGGGGCTCGGGTCCCGCTGCTGCCGAGGCACAGCGAAGGCTCGTGTCCTGGGGATCGCAAATGGATCTTGCAGAGGGGTTAGAGACGGGCCCCGCCCTTTCTCTGCCTTCACCTGCTCGTTCCAGCGCTTCGCATGAGTTTGAAGCACGCGCTGCGGTTTCTTCTGCTCGTGTTGAAGCGCCGATGTTGCAATGTTCCAGTTCTGAGGAATTGGACATTGTCAGCATCGACACAGTTGATGTTGAGGATTCGCCACCTCACTCACAAGCATATGAGGAGCTCGTGGAGGTTGTGTCTCGCGCTGTGTCTAGATTAAATATAAGCTGGCCAGTCGAGAAACAGGAGGTTCGTCATGTAAGCAAATTAGACGAACGCTTCCTACCGTCAAGATCACAACCTCCACGACGGGGCTTACCGTTTTTTTTCCTGATCTCCACACTGAGGTGTCGAGATCATGGAAGAAACCTGTATCACATAGAGTTTTCAGTCCCCAAACATCTAATTATTCAAATATTATGGGACTGAAATCTTGCGGTTATGGGGCGGTGCCTCGTGTGGAAGAGACGCTTGCGAGCTATCTCTCCCCCGAGTCAGCATCGTCCCTCAAAGCCCCGAAATTGCCCACTAAGCCCCTAAGAACAACATCAGCGCTGGTGGGCAAGTCGTACTCGGCGGCAGGTCAGGCGGCAGCATGCCTTCACACCATGGCATTGCTGCAGGCTTATCAGGCTGACCTGCTCAAAGATTTAGATGAGGGCGAGGAAGTCAATCAAGAGGTAGTAGCTGAACTTCGTAGGGCTACAGATTTATCTCTCAGGGCTACCAAGGAGACGGCAAAATCCATCGGCCGCTCTATGGCAGCCTTGGTAGCTACGGAGAGACACCTATGGCTTAATCTTTCGGAAATTAAAGACAAAGACAAGAGCTTTTTGATGGACGCCCCGATCTCTCCTACTGGCCTCTTCGGCGATTCGGTGAATAATGTCGTCGAGAGGTTTCAGGAGTCCAAGAAACAGTCGGCGGCGTTCCATAAAATCCTTCCTCGCCGCTCTCAAGTCTCGGGGCCTGCTCAAAGCAAAAGAGAGCAGCCCCAGCCGAGTGCGAGCTCCTCACATAGGGCTCAACAGAAGGCGAGCGTTGCGTCCCGTACTCCCCAAAGAGAGACTGGGGGGCGGGTCGGCGCCCGCAGCCAAATCCTTCGAGGGATAGAGCGGATCTGAGGACCGTTCTTATCGCCAAGAAGGCTTCGGCAAAACGTTCCTGACGCCAGTCGAGACTGGTGTCTGAGGGCAGTCCCCTCCGGGGAAAACCGGTGTTCACCTCAGTATACGGTGCCCGTGTCTCCTCGGAGCCCTCAGGGGGCCGTTCTGCCAACCCTGCCACCTCGTGTGCTTCAGGGCGCAGCGGCTCTCAGCAAGCGTTCGCTTCAGTGCCCATTAGTAAAAAGAAAATTAAGAGCGGTGCTGGAGTGTTCGCTCCCTCTAAGGAGGGTCTCAAAGCAATCAGTTCGGCGTCTCCCTGCCGGTTCGCCGCTTCAGGGCACCGAGCTGGTCGCTCGAGTTTCGCCAGAGGCCAGTCTCGAGAGACTGGTTCCCCTAGTAGAATTTTTGACAGCGTGGAAACTTCTGCCAAATATATCTCAGTGGGTCCTGCAAACAGTTCATTATGGGTACAGAATTCAGTTCGGTTCTCGTCCGCCCAGGTTCAACGGGGTTGTTTTTACTGTGGTCAACCCAGAGCAGGCTCTGGTTATGGAACAGGAAGTACAGACACTTCTGCGAAAGGAGGCTATAGAAAGGGTTCCCTCCCCCAGCAGAGAGTCAGGGTTTTACAGCCGTTACTTCATAGTTCCAAAGAAGGATGGAGGGTTGCGTCCTATTCTAGATCTGCGACAACTAAATCGCTCTGTCAGAAAGCTCAAGTTCAGGATGCTTACGCTGAAGCAAATAATGTCTCAAATCAGTTCCGAGGACTGGTTTGTCACGATAGATCTAAAGGATGCTTATTTCCACATCTCCATCCTTCCTCAAAACAGGAAGTTCCTCAGGTTCGCTTTCGGGGGCGAAGCATACCAGTACCGAGTTCTTCCGTTCGGCCTAGCTTTATCTCCCCGCACCTTCACCAAATGCGTGGATGCAGCTCTGGCTCCATTGAGACTCCAGGGCATTCGCGTGTTAAACTATATAGACGATTGGCTCATTCTGGCTCAGTCAAGAGAGTTAGCTGTTCAGCATCGAGATGCTGTTCTGGCTCACATGGAGGTGTTGGGGTTGAGGTTAAACGCCAAGAAAAGCGAGCTATCTCCACTACAGAGAACCTCTTTTCTAGGAGTCATTTGGGACTCGACTGCCATGCAGGCACGTCTTTCCCCTGCTCGAGTAGATTCGATTCTCGGGGCCGTGAACAAGCTGAAGCTAGGCCAGTCGCTCACTGTGAAACAGTTTCAGAGGCTGTTAGGGCTGATGGCGGCAGCGTCCAACGTGATACCTTTTGGCCTGCTGCACATGAGACCTTTACAGTGGTGGCTCAAAACCAAGGGGTTTTCCCCGAGGGGGAACCCGTTTCGCATGATCAAGATCACGCGGCGTTGCCTTCGTGCTTGTGTCATGTGGAAGAAACCTTGGTTTCTTTCCCAAGGACCGGTGTTGGGAGCTCCTTGTCGTCGTGTAACGCTTACGACGGATGCTTCCCTCACCGGCTGGGGGGCGGTCATGAGTGGTCGTTCGGCGCAGGGTCTGTGGTGGGGCCATCATCTGTCATGGCATATAAACCAGTTGGAGATGATGGCTGTGTTCCTGGCAATCAAACATTTCCTCCCAGACCTGAGGGGCCACCATGTGTTGGTCCGCACAGACAACACAGCGGTGGTCTCTTATTTAAATCATCAAGGGGGTCTGCGCTCACGCCCGCTATGCAGATTGGCGCACCAGATTCTCTTGTGGGCCCATGGGAAGTTGCTGTCAGTCAGAGCAATTTACATCCCAGGGCGCCTGAACTTGGGGGCAGACATCCTGTCGAGACAGGGGCTGAGGCCCGGGGAGTGGAGACTTCACCCCGAGGTGGTGGAGCTCCTGTGGGAGAGATTTGGGCGAGCCCAGGTAGATCTGTTTGCGTCTCGAGAGACGACTCACTGTCCACTTTTCTTCTCCCTCACACATCCAGCCCCTCTCGGGCTGGACGCAATGGTACACCCGTGGCCGAGGCTGCGGTTATACGCTTTTCCCCCGATTGCGCTGCTCCCGGGAGCTCTGGAGAGAATACGCCAGGACGGGGCTCATGTATTGTTAGTAGCCCCGTTGTGGCCGGGCCGAGTATGGTTCTCGGACATTGTGTCCCTTCTCGACGGCTCTCCCTGGGAGATTCCGGTCAGGAGGGACCTTCTTTCTCAAGCGGCGGGGTCAATCCTTCATCCCTGCCCAGAGTTATGGAAACTGTGGGCCTGGCCTCTGAGGGGGCCCAGCTCATAAACTCAGGTCTCTCTACTGAGGTGGTAGAGACCATACTCCAATCCAGAGCTCCCTCCACAAGGAAGTTATATTCCCTAAAATGGAAGGTGTTTACCGTTTGGTGCACAGCTCGAATGCAGGACCCAAGTGCCTGCCCCATCAGTGCAGTACTAGAGTTTTTACAGCACAAATTCTCAGCGGGGTTATCCCCTTCTTCACTAAAGGTCTATGTTGCGGCCATTGCCGCTTATCACGCTCCTGTTGATGGCGCATCTCTAGGGAGACATCCCTTTGTTACTCGCTTCCTTCGTGGTACATTGAGGCTTAGGCCTGCGGCACGCTCGAGGGTACCAACTTGGGATTTGGCTGTGGTACTAGAAGGCCTGTCCTTAGCTCCATTTGAGCCAATTGAAGAAGTCCATGAGAAATTTCTCTCCTTTAAGACTGCTTTTCTTCTAGCTATCTCATCACTTAAGAGAGTAGGAGATTTGCAAGCTCTGTCGGTTTCACCCTCTTATCTTGATTTTGCACCGGGTATGGTGAAAGCTTTTCTGTTCCCTCGTGAGGGGTATGTTCCTAAGGTTCCCACTCAGGTGGTAGGACCTATTATGCTGCAAGCTTTTTGTCCTCCTCCTTTCTTGTCATCAGACCAGGAGAAGCTTAATCTGCTTTGCCCAGTTAGAGCATTGGATGCTTATGTTCACAGAGCTGCCCTGTGGCGTAAAACAGATCAATTATTTGTGTGCTTTGGACCTCCTAAGAAGGGGTATGCTGCATCCAAGCAGACGTTGAGTAGGTGGATAGTCGAGGCTATCTCACTAGCATATGATTCGGCCGGGCAACCCTCTCCTCTTGCTGTCCGAGCCCACTCTACGCGGAGTATGGCTGCCTCAAGAGCTTTACTCTCAGGAGTATCGCTGCAAGAAATTTGTGATGCGGCAGGTTGGTCTTCCCGCATACCTTTGTGAGGTTCTATAACCTCGATGTGGCCTCAACTCCGGGGTCTCGAATTTTAACTTCATAATTCTTCGAAGTTTCTCCAGACAGGCATTTTGTCCTATGGCGGCGTGGGTATATACGTTCCCACAATGCGTCAGAACCGACGCAGCGTTGAGATTCCCTTGAAAGGGAACGTCTCAGGTTACTCATGTAACCATGGTTCCCTGAGAGGGAACGAGACGCTGCGTCGCTGTGCCATACTCCCTGCATGCCCGTGAGCTGCTTGCTTCGACTTCTTCAGAAGCTAATAGTGGTTTGTTTCCAGCGTGCTTTATAGCTTCCTGGTCATGACGTCACCCGTCTATGACGTCCCGTCACACCATTGGACAGATTTCACATGTGCTTCACGACGCAATCACGCAGAGGCGTTCCCACAATGCGTCAGAACCGACGCAGCGTCTCGTTCCCTCTCAGGGAACCATGGTTACATGAGTAACCTGAGACGTTTTCCTTTTTCCAACAGATTTTTTGAAAAACATCTGAGATGTTACTGAGACATAACTAAGAAATCATCAATAAAATTGTCTTCTAATCGCCGATCTCTCAGCATAAGATCCTGAAACACTCAAACTGGAAAGATAATTCCCAAATGACATCTCTTTAAAGTCTCAACTGTTTCTCCACCATTTAAAATGAGATTAAGTAGAACTTTGCTGAATCTCCTGCTTCTCAAATGTTTCCCTCGAGAAAAAGACTCCATTGATATCACACTTGTCTCTTCTAAAGTTTCAGAAGAAATCTCAATAATGCCTCAATCTCTGCTCAGATTTACCAATACACCAAATTCTGCAAAAGTCAGAGATCTCAATGTAAACTCAAACAATTCTCATCAAATTCTCTCAAATTGAAATAATCTGGCTGCTATCTATGAGAATTTAAGAGAATCATCTGAGAAGATGCTCACACATAGACATAAACTGAGCAATAAAACATTCCCCTGGTTGCTGATTTCTCAAAAAGAAACACAAATTAGATCTCTTCCACATCTCAATTGTTTCTCCAAGATTTCAGTGAGACTTCTGCAGAGGTCTCCTGCTACTCCTTGTAATCTCACATGTCTCCTCTAGAGTTTCATAAGAGATCTCAACAATGATTCAAACTGTGCTCAGATACCAAAGTCAGAGATCTCAATATAAACTCAAACATTTCTCATCAAATGATTTTTTTAAAGCTCTATATCCTTACTAGATGACTTACTAGAACTCGTGATTCATTTAGGTCTCTTGAGATTTAAAAAGGAAACCTTTGAACACTAACATTTTACTCTCTGAATAAGATCACTCCAACAGAAACCTGCAACACACTCACAGCATTCAGACTCAACCAGCGGTCAGCATCACACCGAGCATGTGTGTGTGTGTGTGTGATGAAGATGTTTCTGTACTCACAGTGCGAGTGTGAGGGTTGTAATCTCCTCAGTGAAGTCGTCCGCAGGGTATCTCCCTTCCTCCTCTTCCTCTGATGAAGAGCTGCAGGAAATACACAGCAGTCTGGAAACATGGACGGCGCAGGAATGAGATAGCGTGTACGGGAAAATGAGAGAAAAGGAGAGACACACAGAGAGAGAGAGAGAGTGAGAGAGAGAGAGAATGATTGGTCTGTTGGTCCGTGAGAGGGAACGTGTGTGTAGATGGAGAGAAAGATCTCACGTCAAAAAGATCAGAGAATATTAATGTTTGTATTTGAGGCGATGCAATCACATATTATAATAAACAGTTCTGGCTTAGAAATATGATTAGATGAAAAAGCAACGATGTATAGTCTATCGTTCAAAAGTTTGGGGTCAGTAAGATTTTTAAAAAATTTTTGAATGAAGTTCAGAAATACAGTAATATTGTGAAATATTACAGTTTTCTATGTGAATTTGTTCAAATGTCATTTATTATCAGCATCATCAGTGTCACATGATCCTTCAGAAATCATTCTGATGATTTGATGCTCAAAAAACATTTATTATTACTATCAATGTCGTGCTGCTTCGTGTTTTTATGGAAACTGTGATGCATTTTTTCAGGAATCTATAATGAAAAGAAAGTTCAATAGAAATAGAAATCTTTTGTAACATCATAAATGTCAATTCCGATCAATTTAATAGATCCTTTCTGAATAAAATCATTCATTTATTTTGAAAAAATAAAATATTAAAGACCTGTGCAAGCTTTTTGTGTGTGTGTGATCTTCTGGTCTCCAGATGACAAGATCCAGCAGGTGGAAATAATTTCATTTACTAAAAGTAACAGCAGAGAGAAAAAAAAGACAATAAAAGAGATAAACCAACATGAGAGAGAATGTGAGATTCCTGATCTCGCACACACACACGCAGCCGTGTTGTCTTCCTAAACGCCACCAAATTCAATTAAAAAGAGGAATTGGCAATTAGAGGTGTGTTATGATCCGAGAACAATGAAGTAACCCGTGATTCATTGGCTGGAGCTCCCGGAGGGACTCGCTTCTGATAGACCAATCCATTCACACACACACACACACACCTGCACAAACATATGCATGTCTGCAAACACACACGCTTGGCATTCACCTCTTTCTCAGCCAAGTCTGCCAGCCTGCGGCAAGAACACAGCGAAAACACACACACACACACACACACACACAGATACATACTATAGTAAGCCAGACAGAAATAAACCCAGACAGACTCCTCAGTCAATTCTGATCTGTGAAATAAACACATGGATATTTGGCTGGGGTGTTTTATCACAATCATTCCCCCTCTCTGTTCTCCTTTATTAAATTACCCACAATGCATCTGCGTGATGAACGAGGAGCCCGATGACAGATTGAAGATCAAACTCGCGTCGATAAGGCAAAAGAGCGTTTAACCTGTGACCCAGATGTCAACACAGTCACACAGAGAGCAGATCCGTCGATAACGGTGAAGATGTCAATGTTTGAGCACATATTTTGAAGAACGCACTGACTTACATTGTAAGTAAAGACGCCTTCTTCGGGAGAACTGTTCCTTTAACATATCAAAACATCTCAGAAAACAGCCAAGCAGGGAGATCTTCAGATCTTCAGGAGCAACTTGATAATTACAGACAGGAGTGTTGGATCTGAGCTCCGCAGGGACAGGATTGGGCACCCTTGAACTACAGAAACAGCGAGATAACTACCATACCGATACAAGGAACATCATAACAGAAAATAACTGACAAGTAACTGAATAGGGAATAGACAAGGGGCAGGTGGACACAATAGCTTATAACGGTAACAAACAGGTTCGAAATCGCCCACTAGACCCTTAAATTGGGCACTATTTGAGGGAACAGCCATTTGTGGTGGTGTCTGAAACCATAGTGGACGGTACCGAGTGCTTTTATTCAATCCCACATTGCACTTTAAAGGGTTAGTTCACCCCAAAAATGAAAATTCTGTCTTTTATTTCTCACCCTCATTCTACACCCGTAAGACCTTCGTTCATCTTCAGAACACAAATTAAGATATTTTATCCTTCTGACAGCAAGATAATGAACACTTTCAGATGCCCAGAAGGTACTAAAACTTATTTAAATCAGTTCACTTCAGTACAATGGTTCAACCTTAATATTGTAAAGCGACTAGAATACTTTTTGTGAGCCAAAAAACAAAACAAAATAAAGACTTTTGACATTTCAAATCACTTATGACGTAACTAGGCATCGTTTACTGAAATCTTGTGACTTTGGCGCTCCGAACCACTGATTCGAACAAGAGGTACGTAAAGCTTCGAAGCAGTGTTTTGAAATCGCTCATCACTATATATTGTTGAAAAGTTGTTTTTTGGTGCACAAAAAGTATTCTCATGGCTTTATAATATTAAGGTTGAATCATTGTACTCACATGAACTGTTTTAAATATGTTTTAGTATCTTTCTGGGCATCTGAAAGTGTTCAATGTCTTACTGTCAATTGAGACTCACTGAGCCATTGGATTTCATCAAAAATATCTTAATTTGTGTTCAGAAGATGAACGAAGGTCGTACGGGTGTAGAACGACATGAGGGTGAGGAATTAATGACAGAATTTTCATTTTGGGTGAACTAACCCTTTAAACACTAAGAAATTATATGAATATGTCAAATATAAAAACTTTTTACTATTTATTCAACTAAACTGATTAAAAATTATTTTCATTAATTAAACATAACTATTGGATGAAAAACTTAAACTTAGACTATTAACCCAAACCCTAACAAAAAAAAAGAAATGTTGCCTTGACAACTAAATGAAATATAATTTTAAAAAGTTTTGAAATCAAATAAAAGGTTTTCAGTTAAAGCACCGCAATTACTAAAATTAAAACTGAAATGAATATAAATTAAAATCTATTATAAATATAAAATAAATATATTTAAAAACTTAAAAAAATGGAAAAAGCACAACATTACTGAAAAAATAAAAATAAAGCTAAAAAAATAAAATAAAAAAAATATATAAATTATTACTAAAATAAGACTGTGATTGGTTCAGAGTCGGCCTGGTTTGGTTGCGGCTGGGTTAAGTTGGTACAGGTTGACGTGTCGTAGAGTGACATGGGAAGCAATTACCGAGGACGACTCTGGCGAGGCCCCGGGCAGGAAGCTGTGAACCTGTCGACTGCATCGCTCACTGACGAACACTGGATGTACCCTGAAGCTAAAGTCTGTCTGTCTGTCACACACACACACACGGTTCTTCTGCAGTTCACTGCATCACTCTCATGCTTCTTGACTGCTAAAAGTGCTCCTCAACCACAACTACAGTTGCACTCATCACTTCATCTCAAACCGTCCAAGACTGTAAGTGTATGGATATTCACAGTTACTTTAAGTAAAACTAAAATAAATATATGTAAGCATTTGGCAGATGCTTTTATCTAAACCGACTTACAAAAAGGTACACATTTTATTTCAGCATTTTATAAAATAAAATAAATAAATAAATGATAAATGACACTGATGAGGAGAATTGACATGAACATCGACTCTCCTGCAGAAATGGACGACACTTTCTGGAAACTCTTAGTCTCTATCCATCCTGAGCTCATTCAGATCTGCTGTTCCTGGCTTTCAGCTGGTGTTGAGAGGTGTAAAAGCCTGCGGTCCAGGGGTCCATCAGGGCAGATTTGTCCTCTTCAGATGTCTATTTCAGGAGTTAATGTCCGAATGCGAGCTGAGAGCTTTGGAGCCGCTGGCGGTGATGGTTTAGATTCACCTCTCTGGATTTTAGGACTGTCTGAATGTTTACAACATTTGCTGTCAGCCTGTGGTGGTTTAATCTGTTGCAGTTTACGTTTATCTGTGAAGGTTTAATATGCGTCTGCACGTTATATTTAACTGTAACCGCACGTCTGAATTCCAGATTTGACATAACCACATGCACAGCACAGATAATGAACTCACACAGTAAGTGAGATACTGGCCAAAACATTTCTACTGACGTATTGGATTTATTCGGAGACACGCTTAAAATGTTTTCAGTTTTTCGACCATCAGTTGCGATTAATAACTACTTATTATGATTAAAAACAGCATACACTACATATTTGACTAAACTGTAAACCCTAATGCTCAAAATAATTAATTGGCTTGATTGGGGTAAACTTACATTAAACAAATTAGTTCAATCAAATGAACTTTTTTAAGTATTTAGAAATATCTTTTCTTCTCGAGTTCACAAAACTTAAGTAATCTGAATTGTTTCGTGAACTTAAATTCTTTTAGTTTTAGACAAACTTCAGTTTAACTGAAACTACGCTATTCTCTTTCCCAGCATGCTTTGCCATGACACTCAAAAGGGAGAGTAAATGCTCAAATTAAGTGTTATATAATGTGTTTTGTGCAAGGTTAATGTCATGGGAAAGTTTCCACTACTTAAAATATTTAAGTTGAGATTACATGATAATTTTAAGTTAAATTTATGAATTATATTATAAATACAAAATCTGCCAGTCCTTGCATATTTAAACTTTTAATTTATTTACTTAAAACATTTGATGTATATGATTACCCTTTTGTCAACGTATTCAGATTTACAGTGTACAATTATGGTCGGAATGACTATGAGCTTAAATCACATCAAACTGGTTTCTTAGCATTTCCTTACTGCATTTTTCTGTCTTCTTTTGATTGACAGGATATATCGGCTCTGACTATCATCTGTTTTTAAACTATCGGCCAATAGATGAAAGTAAAATTTGCATTTATCGGGTGAGACCGATTATTGGCCGATATATAATAATAATAATAACAGCAGAACAAAATAATTTAAAACAAGAACCAGAGCAAAAACATTACAGTGTATCGACATTTTCATATAGAAACAATACAGAAACAAACTATTTGTGAAAATATCATATCAACAAAGCATGTCAACTGAAAAAATGCTGCGCTGCTGAAGCACTCACATATAGCAGAGCACCTAGCGTTTTCAACTGGCTGTAAAAATGCACACGGCCTAAACACTCTTATTTGAAAGCATCAAAACAAACACGCCTGTACCCAAAAGGGTAACACCCCTAACTTAATAGCTCCGCCCACAAATCGCAAACACACTATGCAGCACAGGCACCTCCCTCTTCATGAATGTTTACGCCCCTTACAGCTGATTGGCTACAAGTGTGTTGTGATGCTCCACTTTCAACAGCGTTTCTCAGGAATTGCTTACTGCGCCTTTAAGCTGTGTTCTTTTATAAAGCAAAGGTGTTATATATATATATATATATATATATATATATATATATATATATATATATATATATAATCAAATTATCAAATTTTAATAGATATTAGCATTTTGTCATGGAAACCAAGCTCAATCCGGCTGTGATTCTGTAGTAAACGCTCAATGGATGTGTGAGAAACAGACAACTGATCACAGACACTAATTACTGAAGCGTTCATTAGGAAACAGACTGTAATCACTGGTCCGTCAGATCTACAGCCAGACAGCTCTCGCTCTCTCTGTTCTCCGTGTAATGACACCTCAGCTGGCTCTTGTCTTTCATCTCACTGATGGAGTGATAGAAACAGGGCCAGACGCTGTTAAAGACTCTGACAGCAGACATTAAACTCACTTACGGTCAGTGTCTCGTGCTGTCCAGTCCTCAGCATAAAGTCTGATCCAGACCGCAGATTATTCGGGCCAAGAATTGCCCTCTTCACCGTTTCAGAGAATAAAAGTCAATCTGAAATCAGACGAAACTCTGAGACTCTGAGAACAAAGTGGAAAAGGCAAGCATATCTTCAAAATCTGGGCACAAACCTCATGAATTTCATCAAATAACTATATATTCAACTGTACGTTATCTCCATTTATCTCAACGGCAGTTTTGGGGCAGGATGTCCTGAAGTCCACAAACTGTGACTCAGCATACTTTAAAGGGCATCACAAGATGATTTAAACCCAAAAATCATTCAAAGAAGACAAAATATAGCTAAAAATATTTTTTATTGAAGAACCAGGGTTCCACTGGTTTTAAAATTGTGATTTTTAGAATGTAATGGACTTTTTGGAAGTTATGGAAATTACATAATTAATTACATTCAAAATATCTGTACTTTTGTCTGCTGTAGCGCCCCCGTCAGGCCAACTGGGGTGAGCCTTGGTGACATTGTAGACGGTGCGAGTACTACCAGCCCTCGAAGTTTCAAGTCTCTACGACTTATGGTTTGGTCTGCCTGGGGAGAATCCTGCTCCTTGGAAATCTGAACAATTACAAAGAGAATGAATGCGAACAAATATGAAAACATTTTACAGTGCAGTGAGTTTCCAGCCGATAAGAGGCAGAGGAAAGGACTGAGATGAGGATGTGAAACTCATGAAACAGCAGAGAACGAGAGACTCACAGACAGAGAGGGAGAGGATGAAGCAGCGTGATCTCTGATAAAGACAGATCTGAGGTCAGACGTGTCGGAGCGAGCAGGTTCAGACAGGAGCGAACAAGGTGAACAAGAGATAACAGATATCAGACGACAGCAAATAAATGATCAACTGTCCTCACAGTCTCAGTGTGTGTGTGTGGCAGCATTTCAGCATGCAGTTCTTCACCACTGCAACGTCTGTTTTTGCATTGTCTTCGCTGACTGAACATGGAGATAAAAATCTAATTTGTTTCTTAATAACTGAACTCTAAAATCTAGTGCCTGCAACACTAGCGATGTTTCCATCAAACTGCATTTTAACGTATCGCATCAGAAACGAGTGATGGCAACGGCAAATTTTGAAGAAAAAAAACGTAATTTATGCGAAAAAGAGTTAATGCGAATAATGGGAAATGGAAACGCTTTTGCCGAATAAATTCTGATGCAGCAAACATTAAACTCACGTGATTAATCGGCTGTTTGGAGGTTTATTTACTGTTGGTTACTAGTTTACACCGTCATCCATTCGAACAATTGAAATGCGAACTTTAAAAAATTATTCGCTTCAAGTTTGGAAGGAAACCCAGCTACTGTTATTGAACTAAACTGAATCAAAATTGAACTCAACTGAGCTGAATAATGGCACTACTGTCTTCTGTAGAGCTGCTTTTTTCACCATTAAAAGATCATTGCAACTTTTATCTCCCAATTCAGCCTTTACATCTCATAATTCTGACTAATAAACTCGCAATTCTGAGAAAATTTAGAATTGCGAGACATAAGTGTTATGAATTCGGTCTGTCATCTTTCATCCACTTACCACCAGATGTCGCCCTCCCATTTCACAGACTCTCTCAACCACACTACATTTCCCATAAGTCCCTTACCTTCATGTTAATTACTGCCCAGCTGTAGCCAATCTATTTCACTGTTTAAGTTTACTCTGTTATTTGCGAAGTCTTGTTAATCATTGTATTGCAATTCCGAGCGTTGTACCCCTGTATTGTTTGCCTGTTTTCTGATCCTGCCTGTTTCCCTGTTTTGATGTTTATCTGCCTGCCTCTTGACCAATTGCCTGAATATTTACTACGAGCCTGCCTGTTCCCTGCCACTTCTGTTTGCTGTTGAGTTGACCATTGCCTGTCTGACTACGTCTGTAAATAAAGCTGCACTTGGATCTCATTCGCTGACTCGCCCCTCATTACAATAAGCTTTATTTCCCTGTTTATTACTGTGAATTACTATTCATGCTTTGAATCTGTATTGTATTGTGTGAAGCGCTAAAAAAGCCAATAAAAAAAATCTAAGGATACAGTTCTGTCCTATTTTTTAACAAATCAACTGATGTGCTCTTTTTTATGAATCAAACCATTTGAATCAGTCTGAAATGAACAGAGTTTTCATGCTAAATTCTAAACTGAATCAGTCAGATAAATCACAGAAACAGTTCTTGGGTTATTATGTCGAAATTAGCCAAGAACATTTTGATAGCAGTTACACCGTGTCCACACCGGACCTACACGACACGTCATAAAGCCACGTTTACAAGTACACTTTTTTGTCATTCCAATTGAAAGATTCGCTGGACTGTTTACATGTTTACATCGTTATCCGATATGGTGTTTACATCCCGGCGCTTTCAATCAGAATGACTTTGTGACATTAGCTTATGTCCTTTTAATCCTGTTAACATGGAGTTCCATTATTTCTTATGGGCGCTATTTTTATGTAAAGTGAATTTGTAACATATTACTGCTGGAAGGTATGAGGAAAAGAGGGGGTCAGGATTAAACTGACCTTTTTGGTGGCCGTGCATCTCGAAGGAGCATCTCAATACTACCCCTCCCTCCTCCGAAAAGCAGAAGTGTGTGGATGAAGGTCCGTAGTAATGAGTTCCTTTAGTGTATTTAATAAATGTGTCGTTTTAGTTTTACTCCAGGTTGATTTTTCCGCTGTCATTGCGCATTCTGACCAATCCTGATGCAAAGTAATCGGTTTAATGGGTTTACATGGCAGAATTTATCGAAAGGTTTATCCCATACCCCTCTCAAACCGATTACAATTTCATTTGAATTGGGCATTTTTATTCCGACTGAGGTGTTTATATAGAGCATTTTCACTCGGATTGGACTTTTAAATTACAATGCTCCATTTAAACGCACCAAGGGATTTTGTCTACACTGGATGCGGAGCAGCGCGACAACAAATTCCCAACAGTAAACGCTCCCCGTTCTATTGCGGTGCAACAACGGTTGCATCTGGTGTAGACATGGTGTTAAAAATGCAATTTTGGATGGTTAGAGAAACTATAATCTGATTATTTGTACTTATGTCAAATGTGTAGTTAAAGATACATGTACAAAACACAACACATGTTGGGAGAAAATAATAAAAAGGTTTAACCCGGAGTTTATGCTGAAAAAACAGAATCCTGTTGGAAACACTATAGTGTGTGACCTCACTGAAACTGATTTAATCCATAAAGCAGCAGGAGAATCTACAGACACACACACATGCGTCCAAATCCCCTCTGCCCTTCACCGGATTGAGGTGAGGAACAGTCTCAGTGTTTTATGAATTTTCATGACCAGTGAGCGGCGCGGCTCATTTGGGGCGTCTGTGATTGACAGACGCAGGACTAGAGCATATTGAGCTTGATTACGGGTGGGAAAACCTTTGAGCGGATGAATATTCAACAGCACCTGTCGGAACGCCGCTGAAACAATACCTGAAGTTCCCGAACAGAACCTGAGATTTTCCCTGAGCCGCAGGTCACGTCGGAGAGATGATTTACGCTCAAACCGATCGCTGATTTTTCTCTGTACGTTTTGAGAATTGATATGAGAGTGATCTGAGACCGAGAGAAAGAAAATCTGCACATGTGAAAAATTACAATAACAATCCATATCTAAGTCCATGCATGATTCCGATGATGCAGAAAACATGTCATCTCCTGTTGCCAGTGGGTGGCGCTGTTACTATAGCTGAATATTGTTATGTAAATGTGTTCAGGGCAGGACTCTTCTCAAACTTGCAAAGTTTGGGGCAGATCGGACATTGTATGCCTGACTTACAACAGCTTCCTGTTTCATGGCGAAACATCAAACTTTGTCAGGCCGCCACGGACATGCCCTTCGATGAAAACTCTAGATCTTTGCAATTTAACGTCGCAAAGGCCTTTAGATTAGACTGACCAAATATGATGTTGATCTGATAAAATCTCTAGGACGAGTCTGGAAATGGCAAAAATGCTAATATTTTGCGGAGAAAATTCAAAATATCTCACTTCCTGTTGGGTTTTTCCTGTTTGGGTTTTGCTCCAAAGACTTTTTTGTAGGTATTGGGCTGTTACATGTGTCTACCAAATTTCATACTTGTATGTGAAACATTGCACGAAGGACGCTTAATTGAAATTTTGTAGGTGGCGCTATCGAGTCATTTTACCACACCTAATTCTGAAACCCATATCAGACGTACATTTTATCCACTTCTGACACGTTTGCAAAGTTTCATGAGTTTTCGAGCACGTTTAGGCCCTCAAAAATGTGATTCATTTCGGAGAAGAATAATAGACCAGGCAATTACAATAGGGTCCTCACACCACAAGTGCTCGAGCCCTAAGAATGTAATTTGCTGTAGGCCTATAACACAGAATTTCACTGAATTTGGCAAAAGTTGGATGAATAGATCAAATGTAGGGCTTTACACTTAATCAAATGGTGACAAGGACAAATGTCTGTGAATATTAAACTGAAAAACTGCTATTTAAATATGAAGTCTGCATGTTTCTCTGTGAATGAGTGGCGCAATTTCGTCTAGTACACAGTCTTGTGACACTCCTGGTGTTTTCAACATCAGCACTATGTGAAGACATGAACTTCATCTTCATCTTCAGAGCTTCTCTGAGACTCACTTCAACATTTCACTAGAGAAAACTATCATCAGATAATCTTAAAGGTCTTCACTACAACCTGTCAAAATAAAGTTAGGTTTAACTTGAATCCATTATGACAGATCATTATGAATATATTATTTCTGCACAGTAGAATGGAGTTCTTAAAGTAATAAATATTTGTGACCCTGGACCACAAAACCAGTCATAAGTCGCACGGGTATATTTGTAGCAATAGCCACCAATACATTGTATGGGTCAAAATTATCGATTTTTTTTTATGCCAAAAAATCATTAGGATATTAAGAACAGTTCATGTTCCATGAAGATAGTTTGTAAATTTCCTACAGTAAATATATCAAAAATTAGTTTTTGTGAGTGGATATGCATTGCTAAGGACTTCATTTGGACAAAATTAAAGGAGATTTTCTCAATATTTAGATTTTTTTGCACCCTCAGATTGCAGATTTTCAAATAGTTGTATATCAGGCAAATATTGCCCTATCATAACAAACCATACATCAATGGAAAGCATATTTATTCATATTTATTTAAGTTTTAAAGGTAAAATTGTATTAAAGTTTTTTTATTAAAAGTTTTGTTAAAGATTTATGAATACAATTGACCACGCAGCCTTACTGATTATTAAAATGTAATTAAACCATTAAAATGTAATCCAGATAACTTAAAATGGAAAACACAGAATTTGGGAAAAAAATAAAACAGATTTCATAAGGCCCTATGTATCCATGGAAACCATGTGAAATTGTGTTCATTTACATTAGTATCTCTTGCAGCCATTACATAAATGAGCTGAAAGGTCACATGTGTCCAAAGGTCACGATTGTTTACACCTTTTTAAGCACATGGAGATGCAGCCAGACAAAATTCAAAAACAGAAAAGGTGTCTTTAGTACACAAGAAATGGAAGCTGTCTGAACATCAATTAACCATATGCAACTAAATATAAAAATATGTTTCACACAAACAACAAAAATGGAAGAAATCACAACATTTTTGCAACAATAATAAATTGCGACGGTGCACTTTTTCAACAATCCTGGTTCTGCAAGTATTTTTTCCATAAGTCTTTTTAAGCATTATAAGCCTTAAACCAAACCAATCAACTATGAGGTGAATCATACCATTACAAAATTTGATTTGAAGCAAACGAGTATTTGAAAATCTGGAAAATCGGACAAAGCTGCAAAGCCTAGACTTTACACTGATAGTCTACAGAAGACTAGATGGATGCTGATAGACTGCCAATGTGTTTCTCTCTCTAAGCCCATCACAACTTCATTTTCTGTGGACTGTGAGTCATGTAATAGAATCTGTCAGGCATAATGGTGTGTTTTCAGAGGAGGTGAGTTACAGTGATCTTTCCTCTCTTCAGGAGGCTTCTGAACGAAACGGCAGAGTCATATGTGCTTCACATGCACGTTACAACTGATCACAGCCGTCTGAACACTGTGTGAAATGAATTTCATGGTCATGCATTATAGTGCGCGTCCACTGAGCCGCCAGCGTAGAGCGTCTAGACTAACAGGAATGACTGACAGACAGAATTACATTCCACATCACTGACTCCCACGAAACCTGTCAAGAAGTGAAATATGCACCCCAAAAACGCAAGAAATACATTTTATGATCTTTTCAGATTTTGTTCTTTACTTCATTTTTTTACAAAGCATTATTTAACTAAACACATTTTACCTCTGCACTGTAAAAAAATATCCACCTATTTCAACTTAAGTTCAGTTGCAGCCTTGATTTATTTACATTTATTCAAATTGGCTGTCATTTTTAGCCTATTGATGACTTTATAATTTGGAATTCTGACTTTATACCACGTAATTCTGAGTTTATAACTCGCAACTCTGACTTTATATCTCACAATTCTGACTTTATAACTCGCAACTCTGACTTATATCTCACAATTCTGACTTTATAACTCGCAACTCTGACTTTATAACTCATAATTCTGACTTTTTAACTCGCAATTCTGACTTTATATCTCACAATTCTGACTTTTTAATGCGCAACTCTGACTTTATAACCCATAATTCTGACTTTTTAACTCGCAATTCTGACTTTATATCAGGCAATTCTGACTTTATAACTCACAATTCTGACTTTATAACACACAATTCTGACTTTATATCACGCAATTCTGACTTTGTATCACGCAATTCTGACTTTGTAACTCACAATTCTGACTTTATATCTCACAATTCTGACTTTATATCTCACAATTCTGACTTTATATCTCACAATTCTGACTTTATAACACACAATTCTGACTTTATATCTCACAATTCTGACTTTATAACACACAATTCTGACTTTATATCTCACAATTCTGACTTTATAACTTACAATTCTGACTTTATATCTCACAATTCAGACTTTATAACTCGCAACTCTGACTTTATAACTCTCAATTCTGACTTTATATCTCACAATTCTGACTTTATAACTCACAATTCTGACTTTATATCTCACAATTCTGACTTTATATCTCACAATTCTGACTTTATATCTCACAATTCTGACTTTATATCTCACAACTCTGACTTTATATCTCACAACTCTGACTTTATATCTCACAATTCTGACTTTATATCTCACAATTCTGACTTTATATATCACAACTCTGACTTTATATCTCACAACTCTGACTTTATATCTCACAATTCTGACTTTATAACTCGCAACTCTGACTTTATATCTCACAATTCTGACTTTATAACTTGCAACTCTGACTTTATAACTCAAAATTCTGACTTCATATCAGGTAATTCTGAGTTTATATCACACAATTCTGACTTTATAACTCGCAATTCTGACTTTATATCACAATTCTGACTTTATAACTCGCAATTCTGAGTTTATAACTCGCAACTCCGAATTTACAACTCACGATTGTGTGTCACAATTAACTTTCTGATTTTTGACTTCATGGCGGAAACAAGCTTTTATGGGTGGATAGACAGCTCCATGACTTTTCAAATTGTCAAAGTGCCATTCTTTTCAAAGAAAACACGCCTCTTTTCTTCGTAATTTATGATTATTAGGCTTTATAAGAAAATGGGATTAAAAGAGATGATCTACTGATACTAATTCTAACAGCATACTAATTCACCAAATGATGCTAGGCCCTCTTTCTCCAACAACAAATAAACCAAAACCCTCCCAAAGTTCCAGTGCTGTTCTCTCTCTCTCTCTCTCTCTCACTGAACTGAAACTTTACTCTTTACTTTAAAAAGCCACATGAAACGCAGCAATTTTTCAAAGCGAAATCGCCTGTGAGTGAGGATATATCGGCAGGACGTTCCTCCAGCTAATGTCATGGAAGTGATAACGGAAAAGCTCCGTAACGAAGACCGTGGCGTTTAATGAATGGTGCCCTCTGCGCGGGAGGGGGGTGTCCGAGCCCTTGATCACAGCGCGCTTGTTTTTTCTCCCAGCGGGCGTCATGGCAACCTGCCGATGAATAAAGGTGCCCTCTCTGATCGAGAGAAGAGAGACAGAGGTGATGTCGTTATTGTTTCCAGTGTGAGACCATCATTTGAAATCATTAGTGACGGGGGCAGCGCTGACAGACCCTGTGCTCGGTTCACCTTGAGTGGGAGAGAGCGAGAGGGACCCTGGTGACCAGGAAGGGCGGACGGTGGCGGGAAATGGATTTTTTTACCGCCTCGATCTCGCGTGCGTTCCCATCTCTCTTTCCGTATTCCGCTCAGTGGGCGCCCGGGGGGCTGTAACCCTGAGAATCCGCGTTAGGAGTGCCAAAGTCACCATTAATATAAAGCACCGGGGCGTATCCTAACCCCGACACCCTGCCAGCCTCTAGGGTTTCCCGCAGGACGGGGAAAAAAAAGCGAGCTTTGCTGAAATCACTCAGAAAAACTTTTAGAAAGTGACCTCTGCTCAAAGTCAGTCTGTCAGCTGGCGGGATCTCAAGTATGATGATGTGTCGGAGCTTGAAAAGACACGTCTCCTTCTTTGTTTTTTAAAAGTATGATGCGTAGTCGTCAGACTGCTAATGTTCTGTTGCTGCGTTTCCATTTCCCTGAGTTGATTCATAAGCAGTGTGTGCACTCACAAGGAAAACGCAATTTGACACAATTATTTCAAGTGCAATGTCACATTATACACACAACACCTTTGCGTTCATTTAGCAATGTTGGCAATACCTTGCTGTAAAACTAAAAAGCTGCTAGCCTGCTGATATGGAAATAAACGTGATTACCTGATTTGTATTACATTTTATTCCTATATGTTTTTTCTTCTTTATTTTCTTATAAAAATGGGTATCCAAAATATCTGTAAAAACCTTAATGTATAAACAACATGAAACGAGTTGCTTTATCCAACGTTCAGATTACTCTAGGCTACTGGAAATGTGTGCAAATTAATGGATTTTTTATTAGGAAATGCCTCATTTGCACATTTAAAGATAACATTTCAGAAAACTTGTAAATGTTATGTTTTAGTACTGTTAACAATTTACTGGGGAAAAGTCACATATATTAGGCCGCATTTACGTTACAAGTTTAGTGACCAAATTCTGATTATTTCCACCCATGTGGTACAGGTCGGATATGACCCACGGATGTGTAGGCACCAAAAAAGCAGTCTCGATATTCTCCGAGTTTACACCTTGCAATTATATATTTTTTTCCTCAGAATTGGGTGATATAAACTCGTGACTTATAAAGTCATAATTGCAAGATATAAAGTTGAAATTGTTTGTTATAAAGTCAGAATTGTGAGATATAAAGTCAGAATTGTGAGATATAAAGTCAGAATTGTGAGTTATAAAGTCAGAATATGGAGTTAAAAAGTCAGAATTGCAAGATATAAAGTCAGAATTGTGGGATATAAAGTCATAATATGGAGTTAAAAAGTCAGAATTGTGAGTTATAAAGTCAGAATTGTGAGATATAAAGTCAGAATTGTGAGTTAAAAAGTCAGAATTGTGAGATATAAAGTCAGAATTGTGAGATATAAAGTCAGAATTGTGAGATATAAAGTCAGAATTGTGAGTTATAAAGTCAGAATTGTGAGATATAAAGTCAGAATTGTGAGATATAAAGTCAGAATTGTGAGTTATAAAGTCAGAATTGTGAGTTATAAAGTCAGAATTGTGAGATATAAAGTCAGAATTGTGAGTTATAAAGTCAGAATTGTGAGTTATAAAGTCAGAATTGTGAGATATAAAGTCAGAATTGTGAGTTATAAAGTCAGAATTGTGAGATATAAAGTCAGAATTGTGAGTTATAAAGTCAGAATTGTGAGTTAAAAAGTCAGAATTGTGAGATATAAAGTCAGAATTGTGAGATATAAAGTCAGAATTGTGAGATATAAAGTCAGAATTGTGAGTTATAAAGTCAGAATTGTGAGATATAAAGTCAGAATTGTGAGTTATAAAGTCAGAATTGTGAGATATAAAGTCAGAATTGTGAGTTATAAAGTCAGAATTGTGAGTTATAAAGTCAGAATTGTGAGATATAAAGTCAGAATTGTGAGTTATAAAGTCAGAATTGTGAGTTATAAAGTCAGAATTGTGAGATATAAAGTCAGAATTGTGAGTTATAAAGTCAGAATTGTGAGATATAAAGTCAGAATTGTGAGTTATAAAGTCAGAATTGTGAGTTATAAAGTCAGAATTGTGAGTTATAAAGTCAGAATTGTGAGATATAAAGTCAGAATTGTGAGTTATAAAGTCAGAATTGTGAGATATAAAGTCAGAATTGTGAGTTATAAAGTCAGAATTGTGAGTTAAAAAGTCAGAATTGTGAGATATAAAGTCAGAATTGTGAGATATAAAGTCAGAATTGTGAGATATAAAGTCAGAATTGTGAGTTATAAAGTCAGAATTGTGAGATATAAAGTCAGAATTGAGAGATATAAAGTCAGAATTGTGAGTTAAAAAGTCAGAATTGTGAGATATAAAGTCAGAATTGTGAGATATAAAGTCAGAATTGTGAGTTATAAAGTCAGAATTGTGAGTTATAAAGTCAGAATTGTGAGTTATAAAGTCAGAATTGTGAGATATAAAGTCAGAATTGTGAGTTAAAAAGTCAGAATTGTGAGATATAAAGTCAGAATTGTGAGTTATAAAGTCAGAATTGTGAGTTATAAAGTCAGAATTGTGAGATATAAAGTCAGAATTGTGAGTTAAAAAGTCAGAATTGTGAGATATAAAGTCAGAATTGTGAGATATAAAGTCAGAATTGTGAGTTATAAAGTCAGAATTGTGAGTTATAAAGTCAGAATTGTGAGTTATAAAGTCAGAATTGTGAGATATAAAGTCAGAATTGTGAGTTATAAAGTCAGAATTGTGAGTTAAAAAGTCAGAATTGTGAGATATAAAGTCAGAATTGTGAGTTATAAAGTCAGAATTGTGAGTTATAAAGTCAGAATTGTGAGTTATAAAGTCAGAATTTGGAGTTAAAAAGTCAGAATTGCAAGATATAAAGTTAGAACTGTGAGATATAAAGTCATAATTGTGAGTTATAAAGTCAGAATATGGAGTTATAAAGTCAGAATTCTGTGAAATAAAGTCAGAATTGACTTTAATAAACTCCCAATAATCTTTTTTTAAATTTTTATTCAGTGGTGGAAACAAGCCTCCATAGTGCCTCATCCATACGTGGAAATAAATCCAATATGAATCAGATATGTGAATTAGCGTCTAAAATGCAAGTGGATAGATTGGATTTACCCCTGTCAATGAGAGTCGAATGTCATTAAAAAACGACGGCGCACAAATGACATCAGCTCAGGTGGACACCAATCATGATCACATGACTCCTTTCAATGGCGCAATGGAGGACGAACGCACAACCCAATGTTTTGCTGACCTTTAAAGTTGGTGCGGAAAGCAAAAGATTGTATCATCATTATCATTCATTTTTGCTTCCTAAGCTTCGGCTGGGTCGGTACGTCTACCATTGTTTGTTTCATCAAGTGTATAATGTAAACGCAAATATCAGATTTGGGTCACTTTTAATATTGGCTGGTCATCAAAAAAGTTGGGCCTAGTCAACAAATCAGAATTGGGCATCACTGTAAATGCAGCTTTTGTTTTCCTAATCCATGGTGTCTTAAGATGTCAAATTAAAGTTTTATCAGATCAATAAAATCTCCATATCAAATCCAATTAAACTGGCAAATATTGTGGAAAGAGCAGCATATTCTTATTCTGAAAACCTCCAGTTTTCTATGAAAATGCTTCTCTCTGACCCAGAGATGTTTGGTCAGTTCCTGTCTGCCGTCTCCTGAACCCAGAGCACCTCTCATCTCGTGTTTGATGACCTTCAGAGACAAAGAAAGGCACCAAACAGCCGCAGGAGGAAGTCTTTGAGTGAGCTTTTTGCCTTTAGCCGAGGTGAAAACACACAAAACGAAAGGGGACGAATAAAGGGGCGACATCTCTGAACACATATGGGACCTTGTTACACACAAATCTCAGTGCAATTTCCCGAAACACTCAAAAGACCTAAAAGTTAAAGAAATAGAGTGAATACAAAGGGGAGAAAGGTTTTTAGTAGGATGAAACTTGCTCAGGACTTTCTTGAATATAAACTTTAATTCTAAACTCACAAAAAAAGATCAAACTTGACAGTGCATGTTCATTTTCAACGATCAGAGATCATGTTTCTCCCATGGTTTCCGAACAGATAAATAAACAAAATAACAAATAATTTACTAGAGGAATAAAATATTAATTGCTGCAGTCTATTTAAAAAAACAAAAAACTATTTGTTTAAAAATAGGCTTTGAATGAATGATTCAATGACTCACTCATAACTCGCTTGTTTCATTACTGAATGAATGTTTTGAATGAATCGTTCAATGTCAAATACATTTTTAACAGTCACTTGTCGCCACCTAGTGGCGTAATGTACATCAACACAACTGTTATTTGACGAGCCAAGTTAGATTTAAAATTTTATTTGCTCTGATTTGATCGCTAACGTCGATGTAACACAGTTCTTAAGAACGGGAAGAAGGAGGCGGGAACCGGCGAACGTTAAACATAACTTTTAATCAAATAAATAAACAAACAACAAAACGAAAGTTAAACATAATAAAACACAACATAAAATCCAGGCCTGGTCCTCTCACTGTCGTCGCTCCTCTTTTATTCTTCCAGAGCTCCTCCGTGAGAGATACGAGACCGGTGTAGTGCACAGCTGACGCTCATTATCATCTCAGTAATTCTGTGGTAATTTGGATAATGTGAATAAAAATACTGTGTGGTTCACTTGCTTTCTCTGGCTCAGACACAGAAAAATCAATGTAATTTAGAAATTAGATCACGTGGGTGTTTGAATCGAGATCGCGATCTTTTGAGCTAAAGTCACGTTAGCTAAACAAAATGGTGGATTCATGTTGATTTTGATTTTCCCCAATGTTTTGGAATCACCTCTTTATAAAAAGTAGATGTCCTACCATCGTTAAAATGGTAGTATTACAGATGTGAATGACAAAATGGTAAATAAAGAGTAAAAATCTTCAATTCACCCTCACAGAGACCATTCCCAAAAAACGGTGTTTTTCAGTCAGATAAAGAAGCTTTTCAAAGCGCAGCAGGACTGAAGGTCGCTGGCAAAGGCAAAGCAGGGAGAAATGACTGCGACGATATGCCCACCGGGAAAAGCACGTGTTGTTCTTCATTGTAGATCCCGAAGGGAAAAGCGAGCAGAAAACACTCTCTCTGGGCTGAACATGTGCTCTTTATACTAACACTGTGACTTTATTGAAAGCCTTTGAAATACGCTTTCTTCTGCTAATAAAGGAACACAATACAAAGACACGGAGGTGCGGTTTGTGTTCATTTACAAAGTGCGACGTGAAAATAGAAAAGTTAGAGGGGAATTGCAAACATACACCCGAGGATTAAAGCTCATAACAGATTATTCAAGAGATTGGATGTTATTTTCATTGTTTTCATGTTAAAGCAGGCCGAATGCGGCTTAATTACACACCGGAGGAAACATGAACGCGGGTGTTTTGTTCCTAGCAAAAAAAAAAAAGACCAGTATGCAAATGTTTGGCCAACAAATTGCAAGAATGCATTTGCATTTGTGCATTTGGAGTTACACACTTTTTCCCCAAGCATTTCCAATCCCTATTCTTTTGGAATCGAGTGGAGACGAAGATGCTAATGAATAACTACTAAATAACTGATAATTGATGTTATTAAGTTATTAGGAAACTGTATTGCTGTCAGAGCATTCAATCAATGCATATGATAAACAAACTCTTTTTCATAATATATTCATTGAACATGCTCTACACGGATTTGTAAACCCATGTTTGGCGAACAAATGGCAAGTGATTGGTTACGGTTGCATTCAGTTAACATGTGAAAACTGCTGCATTGCATTATGATTTGTTCTGACACATTCTGGATCAAAACTACGCTTGAAAATGATTGTTTTGATAAAAGCGTTTGCATTTACATACTTAAATGGAAATTTCACAAAATAATGTCTCAATGTTTTCTCTCATTTTGCTGAAGAACCGAATCAAAATTTTGCTTTTTCTGTGGTAGATAGGCTGTATTTGGTGGCTACTCATTTATTACAGTAAGAGTAATTTCATTTATCAAGTTTCAAAGTTGATTTTGACTGATTATCCACAAATAGCCATTAGCAATTGATTGTTGGATAGTGTATATATAAACAATTTTTTCATGTTGAGCTTCCAGCCAAAACAACTATATTGCACTCTTAAAAAGTTTCTTGATAGAGGCTACAACTTCTATTTCCGCATTTGTCCTTGAGACTATGTTGTCATGGTTTCTACAGCAGTAAAAGCGGAAACCGAGGGTAACGCGGATATGGCGTCATTGACAGGCTATTCCCGCACACGTGCCAGAGCCTTGGTTAACATCACAATTTTCTCATGATTTACAAATATTTGGAAACATTTGGGATATTGTAAGTCCTCAACTGAACAAAATATATAACACTGGTCTAGTTGTTTTTGGATATTTTACTGCAAATATTTTACATATTGCACCTTTAACCCAACTATTGTTCACAAATGACTGGCTGGGTTGGAAATTAAAAATCAGACACATAATTACTAGAGGCAACAACAATAATAATAATGATAATGATAAAATAAAAAATAATAATAATAAAAGGTGAACATTTATCAATAAGCAATTTAATAAATGTTTATTGTTTGATTATTATTCATTAAACTTAATAAATGTTCATTTCCAACATATTTTGGTTTCAATATAAGCGAGCAATACAGTAATTGTCCATTTTCAACCCAACTTGGGTTTAGATATGTGTGATAAAAGTCAAACATTTGCGATTTTTTAACATTTGTAAAAAATGTCTCTTCTGCTCACCAAGGCTGCATTTAATTGATCAAAAAGAGAGTAAAACAGTAATAATAATATATATATATATATTATAGTATTATTTAATTATTCCAAACTTTTCACCTATTGTTTTAATTTGTAATAAAAGCACACATACCTTTATACTGGATAAGATTTTGGTCACACGGCCCACACAAGAGGAACTAGACTCTCATCAGGCCTGTATGATCCTCTGAAGACTCATTCACTGAAAGCTGCATCGTCCTTGTCCTGGAAAGAACAATAAACTTAATGTCACTAGCCACTCTTGAAACCAGAGGAGAGAATCATGGGACACTTTTTTCTTTCTTTTATGTCTGTCTGTGTGTGTGTGTGTGTCCTTCATGTCCATCTGTAGCTCAGACTCATCACACACTCTTTTTGAATCCTCCGTTCAGCTTTTTGCCTTTAAATGTCTCTTGAGATCCGAGTCCTTGGTACTGAAACAAAGCTGCCCGAGTCTCAGCGGATATAATAGACTGTCTCATAAAGAGCGTTTCTCTTTACAAAAACGGAAAATGACATTTCCTGACTGTCTGTCCCTTTGTAACTTCACAGTCAACTCTGTCAGAGGTCTTTCAGAAACATTCATCACGCTGAAATAAAACATTCTTGCTGTCATGCATCACCTTCCCCTGTTGTTTATCCGACGCAGCTTTTTTTTATTGAGAATCTAAGGCTTGAAATTTACTACGCAAGTATGCGAATGCAAATGCTTACTCTAGCTTGAATTCATTGATCTCCAAAATGTCATATTGGATTTTATAACATGCTTTTTCTGAAATGCTATACAAAGCATTCACATATACTGTCTTCTACCGTCAGACTGAATTCAGCATACACTATTCTTACATTTCGGCCATGAATAAATATAGCATAAGAATATATATGAAAGTATATCATATTTTCACTCAGCGAGGATGCATTATATTGATCAAAAACGTCAGTCAAGACATTTAATATGTTACAAAATATTTCTATTTCAAATGAATGCTTTTGGAGTAAAAAGTATCATGGTTTCCACAAAAATATGAAGCAGCACGACTGTTTTCAACATTGATAATAATCATAAATGTTTCTTGAGCATCAAATCATCATTAGAATGATTTCTGGAGGATCATGTGACTCTGAAGACCGGAGTAATGATGCTGAAAATTCAGCTTTTATCTCAGAAATAAAAGACAGTTTTTGCTCTAGTTTTAATCAAATAAATGCAGCTTCAGGGAGCAGAAGAGAAACATTTAAAAAATATAGCTGCAAGCAGCAATTATCGGTGCCAAGCACAAACAGGTGGCGCTGTGACCAAATCGATGTGGTATGGTCAGAGTAAGGTAAAATAATGTTTTGTGTCAATATGCCAAAGCATTACAGAGAAACAGTTTCAAGAGTTGAATTCCATAACTTTATGTCAGCATGGTCTGAATATGGAGCAACAGTCTAGGAGGAGTTCGGAAAAGTAGGTTGGATGGAACAAAATTGCGGACAGAAAGTTCGGCCGACTATGGAAAAATTGTTATCTATGTTCTCAGCATGACCCAAGGAATATATTGAGACCAGTTTCATTAATATTTGAATTGGATATTGGATTTGGTTTAATGACTTAACTTTTTGTCAGCATGGTCTGAAGATGATATGGTTCAATTTTTGTAAGAAACAGAGCAATGGGCTAGGAAGAGTTCGAAAAAGTAGGTTTGTTTGGAAAATTCAAAATGGGAGGAAAGTTTTCATGATAGAAATTATGTGCAATCGAATCGTCTTGAGCCAAGGAATCAGAGGAAAAAACAATTTCTACCCCTTACGGTTCACAGGTTATTAGCATACATGTGAGTGCAACTTAGGACAGCTGGTGGCGCTAGAGGGATTGAGTTAGAGACTCCAAATTTACTATGGACATAGTTTAGACAGGCCTCTGTCTGTGTGCCAAATTTCATAACTCTCCCGAAAGTGTTCTATGGGCTGCCACAGACTTCCAGAGCAGAAGAGACGGAAGAAGAATAAGAAGAAGAACGCCAACGGATACAATAGGTGCCTATGCAGCTTCAGTGCTTGACCCCTAAAAACATCTACACAGTAATCTTAAGCAAGGCCATTATTGTATTATCGTAACAATAACTGAAACAAAATAATATGATTTTAAAAAACCCATTTATTTCAACTAGTTGCCAAAGCAACATTTCTTATTTTTTGTTTACATCAAGCTTAACTACTAAAATTGATTAAAAACTTAATGATTAAAAAAATTAATAATACTTTAACCAAAATCAAAATTAAAGATATTAAATAAAATCTTATTCAAAATATTTGTATAACAGTATATCAATTGTAATAACTGTTACAATTCCTGTCTTGTTTCCCCTGTTTTATATTTAGGGACTTTATTTCGATGTGTATTTTATATTCCCATCCTTCCTGTGCTTGTCTTGTTTACTTAGCTCCCTTGTTTGTTGCTATAGCGATTAATTTCCCACACCTGTTCCTCCTTAGCTCTTTGTTATCATGTGAACCCCTGTATTTCAGTAGACTTTTGTCAGTTTGCTTTTCTATTTTATCTTCTTCCTGTTCCGCGTTTCGTATTTTGATCCTGCTCCCGTTTCTGACTTATCTTTGTTGGTGTTTTGAATAAATTTTTGCTGCATTTAGACCCTCGACTCCTCTCTTTCCTGCCACCGCGTAATAATAACACTGATGTTATAAATAATGCAGATGCCAGTAAAATATATTTAAGGCTGGTAAATGCTGCCATTCACTGGCAGGTGCATGTAGCAAGCTTCTCTCTCTGAGCCTTTGGAGGTCGTTCTTCACTCATGACCCCTGTATAAACAGATCGATTCTTAACTGTTTTCCTCCCTGTCGACTCTACTTGCACGTGTCCAGAAATAAACCCCTCCTTCACCTCTTACCCTTCACCTTTCTCTCACATGGGCATACATGAACAAGACTGCCACAGGTGACCTCTGACCCCTGCAGTGACGGCGCGAGAAAGTGAGCGATCAGCAGTTGACTCTGTAAGAGAGCAAGAGAGAGCATAAATAAAAGAATCCGTTGCGCTCTTGGAGGTAATGGACTCTTATTGGCTGATTCCACTGCTATTGATTTCCAATAGTTCAGATCAGAGAGGAACAGATTCATTCATCCCAACACACACACACACACACACACACACACAGGTCAGCCATGGAAAATATCATTATCACAGGATTAGAAACACACCAACATGTTCTGAAGGAGACCGGAGGTCAAGGTTTGGCTGGTTAGCAACGTCCTTGCTGGGAGATGCTGTAACAAAAACCGTGTTGTGTGCAAAAACAATCTTTTTCCATTGATGACCATGCAAAATTAACCATGGCAAAATTACCTGTTTAATTTATGTATGACTGACAAATATGCATCACATTACGTTTATTAGTTTATGCTAAAACTGTGTAATCCAAATGGATTGAAATTTATAAGCAATTCAGATACATAAATATTAAATTTTAGGCCTAAATATTTTTGAGAGAGGAAGGAACCAAAGTCATATTTAAGGCCCGTTCACACCAACAATGATAACTAAGATATGGTTCTAAAAATCGTTCTAAATATACAAGAATAGCACTGTCCACATCACAACTATCACTATCACATCACTTTCAAAACGATTTATTTCCAGCTGTTTAATGATAAAACACTGACAGCCAATCAGATCCATCCATTTTTAATGGTACAGAAAAAGCCACCACTGTTTAACAGGTCAAACCCCCTTGTCAAGAATACTTTAAAGAAAATGGATAATATGGCAGAATAAATGGTGAGAAGTATTAAAGGTGCAGTATGTAAAAATTTTGGCCACTAGAGGGCGTACAATCAAAACAACAACAACGGCGTAGCTTGAATTAAGGGAACAATGGGCAATGTCAACAGACTAATCACAAACCAAATGCATTAACACTGTCCTTAATTAACATTACTCGTACAGAACGCAACCCATACGCAGTTTTGGCATTTGACACATTTGATGTAGTGACAAGTATTTCACTAAAGCTACAATATAAAACAAAATTACAGCCAACAGTTCATAACATGTCTTGAAGTATTCGTAGTGAACATCACCTCACCATTTTTCACATCATATGGATTGACAAGAATAAGACATTCAAACAATACGACTAACACTGTTGATCGATATAATAATCATACGTTTCTGTCAGAAAAGGAATCCACATAGTTCCTCGCCTGTCTATTAAAACACAGGCAAGATCGGCGTCTCTGTCTAGTTGAAGTTTGTCACGCAGTTCTCTCCCTTTTCCAATGTTGTTTCTCATTTTTTTTCTCTTCTTGTCCCAAAATGGGTCATTAGGTTGACGTTTACATTTATGGGACTTGTCTTTGTTGACAGAAGCAGCTACAAACAGTAAAGAATAACGACTAGTTTCTTGATAGAGGCTACAACTTCTATTTACACATTTGTCCTTGATACTATGTTGTCATGGTTTCTACAGCAGTAAAAGCGGAAACCGAGGGTAACGCGGATATGGCGTCATTGACAGGCCATTCCCACACATGTGCCGGAGCCTTGGTAAACATCACAATTTTCTCATGATTAACAAAGAGTTGTAAACATTTAGGATATTACAAGTATTCAACTGAACAAAATATATAACACTGTTCTAGTGGTTTTTGGATATTTTACTGCAAAAAATTTACATATTGCAGCTTTAACAATGAGATCATTAGCCAGGCTAGCAAACAGTGTAAAATAAAATGACCTCAGGTATCCAGCGCTAGTTTCGACAACTACAACGACTAAGTGTTGTTTTTATTCCACTATATTGACTTTGTCAGCTAAATTCACTGTTAGATTAGATCGATTACACACAATATATCCAGATATTTAGGATGCTGAGGACATCTGCTGGTTAAAGTCGTGTAAATGCAGCAAAAAACATGTTGTACACACTTTGAAACCGCAGCGCGTGAGCTTAAAATAAAAAGGCCGTTATTGTTCGTTGGTGTGGACGTGAATATAGTTATCGTTATAGGTGTGAACGGGCCTTAAGTCTTGATTTTTTAGCTTTTCTAGAAAAACCACCGTTTGACAAGTGAAAACAATTGGTCATACTCTATTAAGGGTGAGAAGTATTAGCGATGAGATGATTTAGCCAGGCTAGCAAATTACCTCAGGTATCCAGCGCTAGTTTCGACAACATTTTCTTTCGTTGTTTTTATTCCACTATATTGACTTCGGCAGCTAAATTCACTGTTAAATTAGATCGATTACACCCAATATATCCAGATATTTAGCATGCTGAGGACATCTGCTGGTTAAAGCCGTGTAAATGCAGCAAAAACATGCTGTAGACACACTGGAACCGCAGCGTTAAACAGACTGTTGATAAATAGAGGGGTAGTCGTGGCCTAATGTTGAGGGAGTTGGGCTCTTAACCTGAAGGTTGTTGGTTCGATTCCCACGCCGGCAGGAATTGAAAGTGGGGACAGTGAATGAACAGCACTCTCTCCACCTTTGATACCATGACTTGACCAAGGCATCTAACCCCTAATTGCCTCACTTGTAAGTCGCTTTGGATAAAAGTCTGCTAAATGTAAATATACCGCGAATATAGTTATTTAAATAGCTATATTTATAGTTACCGTTCTTGGTGTGAGACTATAACAGAGAGTAGACTCTTTTGACTTAGACCACTAAGAAACTGCCTAGAAATCACATCTAAATATGAAATAAATAAATATAGTTTGTGTTTCGAAGTTATAGGCTAAAATTGAAATTCAACTTAAAATTCAAACAATATAACTAATAGACAAATGCAAACATGGAGTATTTGCTCTCATGAATCCTGGCATCACATGAAGAAATGAATTTTAAATGTCACATCTCGTGTTATGTCGAATGTGTGTCTCGTGTTCAGATGATAAAGTGAGAGAAGTACAGCATTCATCTGCGAGGTGGATGATGTGACAGCATCATAATAATGGAGTGACTGTGTGTGTGTGTGTGTGAGCGAGTGTGTGTCAGTCTTGTATGGTTTGTTCGAGTGTGTGATTGTGTGTCTCAAGGTCTCTGAGAGTGTTGATAGCTTCATCTCTAGCTCAAAGGAATGGTTTGGAAAATGAAAGTTCATTTACCTTCATGTGGTTCCATGTGCACCATCTGTAAAACATACTATTACAGAAATATATTATTAAATATAAATATAATAAATATATTATTAGAATTTAAAATAATTGTTTTCTATGTTAATATATAATATAATATAATATAATATATAGTAGATGATCTAATATTCTAAAATGTAATTTGTTTTTGTGATCAAAGCATCATTACTCTTCAGTGTCACATGATTCTTCAGAAATCATAGGATTATTTGATGCTCAAAAACATTTCTGATTATTATCAATGTTGAAAATAGTTGTGCTGATTAATATTTTTGTGGAAACCGTGATCCATTTTATTTTTCAGTATTTTTTGATGGTTATAAAGTTCAAAAGAACAGCATTTATTTGAAATAGAAATCTTTTGTAACATTATAAATGTCTTTACTATCACTTTGATCATTTTAATGCATCCTCCTTTATGAACAGAAGTATTACTTTCTTTCTGTATTGGAGATTGATAGCCACAGTCATTCACGTTCACTGTATGGGTAAAAAAACAAAAAAAAAAAACATGAAATCTGCATAATTTCACATTGTTTGTTCCACTAAAGAACAAATATGAGGGTCAGTAAAGGAACATCTTTGGGTGAACGGTCTCTTTAAATGCTCACACACACACACACTCGCACACAAACACACACAGACGTGTGTTCTGTGCATTAACCTCTTTATCTCCAGCACTATGGGAAAGAACAGGATTAGAACATTGTGAGAAATTGGTTTTGGGTCCTTGTCTCTGTGGTGTGATTATTAACCCACCCACACACACACACACACACACACACACACACACACAGAGAGAGAGAGCGAGAGAGAGAGAGTTGCTCGCCTCCCCTCTCACTAGGAGGGATTCCCTGCTGTTCAGTGTCAAGCTGAAGTGTGTGTGTATGTGTGTGTGTGTGTGTGTGTGTGTGTGTGTGTGTGTGTGTGTTTGGCAGGACTTTGCATTTTACCCCAGAGCAGAACTGCTGTGAGCTGGAGACAAGTTGAGGTTCCTGTAAGGTTAAACCCAGCTAACAAAACTAGGCTATATGTGACCTGCGCTGGCAAAACGGGTCGCAATGAGCAAATTTTCCTTTTTGATTTCATTTTGATTTTGATTTGTTGGAATCTGAGAACAAATCTACACCTGTGTGAAGTCGATAGAATCAGCGAAGTCAATTTTGAGAACAATCGAGTTAAGTTTTCTGCGGGGTATTCCAGAAAGCAGGTTATGTGACATACCCAGGTATGTTAAGAGTAAGTAAACCGATAACCTCAACTTTCGGTTCCAAAAACGGAGTTAACTTTCAGGGTATGTAAGTAACCATAGCAACTTACTCTCTGAACATAACCTGCTCTGGAGCAGCTCATGATCCAGGGTTAGTTTGATTAAGAGGTAATCAGATGTGTGTTATTTATTTAATAGTTATATTAATGTAACTAAATTTGTTATATAGTTACAGTTATATATATATATTCAATTCAATAAAAGATTGAAAAATGAATACACAACCACCAAATAGTGTAGATGTGCACTAAGTAGGTTATGTAAATCGGCATTAAACAAAAGAAGAAGGAAGTAGAACGGCGCACTTTTTCTTGGTGAATCATCGATTCATCGCTCGGTTGAGAATGTCTTGTGTGTTAACCGGGAACATACTCTGGGTTGGCTGAACTTACTCTCTGACGTGTTTTTGGAATTAGCATATCTCCAGACATATCTCATTATCTCATATCTTAGCATATCTCAACCGAGAGTTCAGGGTATATGTGACGGTAAGTTAACCTTGCTTTCTGGAATAACCCTCTGAAGGTTCCAAAACTAAATCACCTCGCAACCATAAAACCTTAAAATCCCTGCTATCGCGCGGGATCGCACGCTATCTGAGGCGTCTTTTTCGCGCGCTTCGGATCTGTCCGTCAGCGAGAAGAAGATCGATTTGTTTATATCAGAATGAGTTTGAAAATAACATTTCATTGGTTCAGACACATGCCATCGAGAATTCGCTATGAATATTCGCAAAATTTGAATGCTGCACTTTAAAACATTACGAAACAAGTGTGAAAAAAAATGTTTCACGGTCAAAGGAAAGGTACTCCTTTCCGAAATCTTACAAAAGATTACTACAGTTTTTGTTACATATAGAAAAATGCAGTTTTTTGTACACGAAAAAACTGCAGTATTGCAGTATAACCTAAAATGTCTGTAGTTTTACTGGAGTACAACTATACTGCAATACATCTAAAGTACTAGTAAAATAAAACTGCAGTTATACTGTTTTTATACTTCATGCAACTTTCAGTTGTTCTTCATTTTACTGCAGCTGTACTTATACTACAGTTGTACTGTGACTATACTTCATTATGCTGCAAATCTATGGTTTTGCTTAATTAAACTGCAGTTAAACTACTTGGTACTGCAGTTTTACTGCAGTTCTAGTTCAATATACTGCAGTTCTTTTTTGTAAGGGAAAAATACAAATAAACATACTTTTAGATGTTTAATTGCTATTTGAAGCATTTGTATCGCTAGATGAGGGCTTAATCAAATAATTATTGTGAAAACCTCAAAATCTATATTTTTGACTTGCCTGTAGCTCGAAATTAGCTCGAGCGGGTTTGCCAACACGGGTCACATATTTGAAGAACGTTTTGCCAACATTCCCATTAACTTATGAAAACGTTATTTCTGAATGTTCCCTGAACGTCCAGTTTTTTCCTGCTCATGCAAAACTTCTGGAAACATTCCATTTCATCATTCTTCAAACGTTATACGTAAATGTTTTCTGAAACAAGTTCTATAACAAGTTATAAAAACGTTAGGCAAAAGTCCAACTAAAACATTCAGATAAACATCTTCAATGCATGATGTACTAGTAATGTTTTTGTGCTAACGTTTAGAGAACATTCTTAAATACCAGGTGACTTTGAATTAAAATTCTATTAATGTTACTGAAAGTACAGTTGTTCATGACTAAGAGAACCTTGCCAGAACATTGCCAAAGTTCTGAGAACATTTCCTGTTAGTTGTCACTTGCAGTTCATTAGTCTTTGAACACCTGGGGGTAAAACATCTAGATTAATCACTGACACAGAGAAACATGATCACACTCATTTACAGAAACATTTTAAGGGAATTAATTTGCTTGATTTTCATCTCTAATTTTATTCATTAATGATTCCCTCCAATAATTTTAAGCTTTATGCGCTGAACTCTTACTAAGCATTGAGTTGATGTGCTTTAGAAAAAAAAAAAACATTACTGGAGTGCATCTTGAGACAAAACAATGGTTTTTCTGTAGTTTATTTCAGTTAAAACAGCTCATTTTAGTCTGGGTCTTAAGCCTTAAATTTGAAATGTAGTTCACTAATAAACACAGAGAGAAATGTTTCATGAGAAATATGTGACGCATTAATATTATCTTCTGTTCATAATCACATTCAGCTTTTTTGTCACTTGTCTTTGTTCTTAAGGAAAATATCTAATCAGTGGGAAGATAAAGAGTTACATTACATGTTTTTATTAACAGGCCTTAAGTTAAGTGTCAGTTAAAGAGTTAGTTCATCCATACAGAGAAATCTGTCCTCATGTCCTCACCCTCAGGCTGTTTCAAACCTGTATGAGTGTAATTCTTTCATAGAGAATAAAAACGGATCTGTTTTACTGGTACTTCAAAACTTCAAAAGTAGCATTAAAATAGTCCTTATGACTCATGCACTACAATATTTGTGCATTAATTAAAATAAGAAAGGATCTGACCAAACCTAGTGTTCAGGTTAGTCTGTAATTGTTCTAACTAGCTCTATGTAAAAATCAAGTGCAGACTGTAGTCACTGTATGCAGTACGTGTGCGCCCCCTTCTGCTCTGACTGTGAACTACACCACAGTTAAAACAGTGGCAATCAAAACTTAAGTGGTCCTGTGAACCAGGAACCGAAAACACTTACAGCGTATAATCATTGCAAACAACATCAGTCCTCGCAGCTATGTGCTTCTGTCATGTTTCAAAACAACTTTTCAAGTTAATTTAACGCATTAATTTTCAATTGACTGTTTATTTGTGAAGGTTCTGCTAAAGAAATTAACAGGCTAATATTAAACTTCTGTACATGAATTTATAAGTGGCAATTTTTAACAAGATATCTCGCAAAATGATGATTTATGTTAATCATAAGAAATCTGAGTGAATCTGGTGGTGAAGGTGTGAAAATAAATGAACTGCAGTAAAAGGTCGTCATGGTGATGTCAGGTGTCGAGTATTGTGTCGTTATGGTGACCGAGTCAAAATGTGAGAGCTGCGTTAAGAGGTTGCCAAGGTGATGGGTCAACAGTGAGAGGTTGTCATGGTGACGCTGTCGAGAGAGGAGTCGTCATGGTGATGTAGTCATTAATGAGGGGTAGTCATGGTGACTTACTCAGTAGTGAGTTGTCATGGTGATGTTGTCAGGAGAGAGGAGTCGTCATGGTGACATTGTCAGGAGTCAAGGGTTGTCATGGTGATGCTGTCAGGAGAGAGAGGTCGTCATGGTAACATTGTCAAGAGTCAGGGGTCGTCATGGTGATACTGTCAGGAGAGAGGGGTTGTCATGGTGATGCTGTCAGGAGAGAGAGGTCGTCATGGTGACACTGTCAGGAGTCTGGGGTTGTCATGGTGATAGTGTCAGGAGTCAGGGGTCGTCATGGTGACACTGTCAGGAGTCAGGGGTTGTCATGGTGACACTGTCAGGAGTCAGGGGTTGTCATGGTGATGCTGTCGGGAGAGAGGTCGTCATGGTGACACTATCAGAAGTCGGGTTGTCATGGTGATGCTGTCGGGAGAGAGGGGTTGTCATGGTGACACTGTCAGGAGTCAAGTGTTGTCATGGTGATGCTGTCAGGAGAGAGAGGTCGTCATGGTGACACTGTCAGGAGTCAGGGGTTGTCATGGTGATAGTGTCAGGAGTCAGGGGTCGTCATGGTGATGCTGTCAGGAGAGAGAGGTCGTCATGGTGACACTGTCAGGAGTCAGGGGTTGTCATGGTGATGCTGTCAGGAGAGAGAGGTCGTCATGGTGACACTCTCAGGACTCAGGGGTTGTCATGGTGATGCTGTCAGGAGAGAGAGGTCGTCATGGTGACACTCTCAGGACTCAGGGGTTGTCATGGTGATGCTGTCGGGAGTGAGAAGTGATCATAGTGACACTCTCACCAGAAAGGGGTCATCATGGTGACACTATCAAAAGTGAGGGCTTCAAATTCAATAATGAAGGAAAACGCTAGAGAAGAATAAAACCAAAAATAATAATGAGAAAAGACATTTTTTTAACAAATCAGACTCAAATCATGGATCATATAAGAACACATATAGACACAAAAACAACTTCCTAACACCGGTCAAGGCCAGTGTTCATTTAAAAAGATCATTAGCTATTAGTAAGTAGGCTGAGGGATGTAATTCTTTATCTTCACACAGATTAGATATTTCCCCTGAACTACTGTCAAGGACAAAGACAAGAGAAAAAGCTCTTTCAGAAGAACGTTAATAAATGTTTAACAAGGTCAGTAATGATAGTGAAATTAGGGAGTTACAGTAAGATCTGCTCTCCAGTCAATGCTAATCATTCACTGATAACACATTTCATTAAGTTCATAGAACACCTGTGTGAACGACTCGAACATATCTACACACTAGAAGATCACAGAGACGTCGCGATGCAGGACTCATTTCACCCCAGACAACTACATACCACTTTGCAACACCCTTGCAACCGGAGAGAACTTGTTCACAAGCAAACAGCAGTCACACTTTCTTTTACGTCTATGAGTACATCAAGTATCAGCGAAAAACTGCAAACCGGCAAATCTCGCTGATATGAAGAGATTAGATAGCCAGATGAAACTTTGGCCTGCAGAGACGTACGTGATTGGGAGTAAAAGAGGTTGAGCAGGAGAACCGAAAGCAATCAGGTGGGAGTTGCTGATCGTGCCACAGAGACAGCGAGGCCGAACACCTGCAGCAACTGTGAATCCGCACTGACTTGAGATTCATCATGCTGTGGACGGCGGTTCTTTGTCTGTGTTTGTGTGTTCAGTCTCTGGCGGTCCCCGTTCCAGCGCACCGGGCGACTGAGCACAGCAAACTATTGCTCATCTCCTTTGACGGCTTCAGGTGGGACTACGACAGGGATGTGGACACGCCGCACCTGGACGCCATGGCGAAGGACGGGGTCAAAGCCACATACGTGACCCCTGCGTTCCTCACCATCACCAGCCCGACACACTTCACCATCCTGACAGGTAAAATACATCCCATGTGAACTGATGGATCATGCCAGTATAAAATGATGGACAAATATATATATATAATTTAATAATAATTAAATGAATTTTCATTCTATACAAATGTAAATAGCTTTAAATATATAATTTAATATTTATGTATAATATTCATTTGTATGTTAAATAGATGAAGCAATGCAAATATGAATACATATCTCTTTGCAGGTAAATATATTGAGAATCATGGTGTAATTCACAATATGTGGTTTAACACCAACACCTGGGAGAAGAAGTCCTATTACAAGTCACAGTTTGTGAACGAGTGGTGGGACAACGGAAGTCTGCCCATATGGATCACGGCTCAGAGACAGGTACGCACGTCTGCTGCTTACACAAGCTGGTTCCATCCCAAGCAGCTTTACTGTTCAGGTTTATCATTATGTATTCTATTCTGAACATAGCCTTTGTCATAACAGTCTGTCATATTATTTATTATATTATTGTACATGAAATTTAGAATAGAATGCTGTGACACACTTTTCCCACAAGCAAACCATCTGCTAATGGTCAGAAACACTTCACTTGAATCATCTTGATCGCCTCATTTAATTTCCTCTACCTCTACATATAAAGATAACATACATATAGTAACCTCTGCATATAAAACCAGATACACACAAGAGATTCAACCAAAATAAACACAAAAAATGAGACAAACCAATTATTTCCAACTCAGAAACTCTCATTTGATGAATTGCTCACAGTAATAAATAAAAATAAGATAAGCAACTCAATTAATGATAGGAGGTGTATATACAGTAGACACCTCTGTTCATTGATAATTTATCAGCAACCTCAACAGCCCAAAAAGGCATCTCCCAGCAGTAGATCTAAGCTCTCGGAAGATGATCCTCAGATGCTCTCCAAAGCTACATCAGGACCAACTGGTTCCACATAAAAAAGGCCCAACAAACCTCATCAGCTAAAAAAAAAAAAAGGTTTCCTCTTTCTCCATCTGACGGGGCTTACCTGTCTGATGCCGTGAGTCTTGATCTCCCATCAGACACTGCAAGAGCCTCCCGGTCGAGCGTCCATGTTTTCTCTTTTCTCTGTCCGGTGAGGCTTACCCATCCAATGCCGTGAGTTTTGATCTCCCGTCCGACTCTGCGAGAGCTTCCTGGTCGAGTGTCCATGTTTTCTCTTTCGCCCTCCATTGAGGCTTACCTGTCCAATGTCGTGAGTCTTGATCTCCCGTCAGACGCAGCAAGAGTCCTCCTGTTTGAGCGTATATGTTTTCTTTTTCCTCGTCCGTCGAAGCTCACCCATCTGATGCTGTGAGTATTTAACTCCGGATGGATGCTGCGAGAGCTTTCCTGGCCGGGTGTTCCAAAATTCTTTCACCTTACCATCGGCTGATAGGACCTACACGCCCAACGCAGTGAGTTGCTCCTGTCGGAGGCTACATGGGCCCTCTCATTCGGTCATTTCAAATCACAGTAGGTAGGGCCCTCCCGCCCGATTCCACAAGCTGCTCCCATCAGAGGTTACGACCAGGCTTGTTCTCGAAATGCCATCCTGCCAAATCTCGGCCCTCAGTTTGGGGGGGGGGGCTCTTTAGTCTGTCTGCTGTCCTTTTGCTCTTTTGCTTTTTGGAACAGTAGTCTGGGTTTGGGACAAAATTCCGAGCTCAGAGCCCTCCACGGCAAATAAACATAACCTTTACTCTATCTAATTATATACAAGTGTGAACTAGTCTTGATCTCCCGTCAGACGCTGCGAGAGCTTCCTGGTCAAGAGTCCATGTTTTCTCTTTCCCTGTTCGGTAAGGCTTACCTGTCCAATGTCATGAGTCTTGATCTCCTGTCGGACGCTGCGAGAGCTTCCTGGTCGAGAGTCCATGTTTTCTCTTTCCCCGTTCGGTGAGGCTTACTTGTCTAATGTCATGAGTCTTGATCTCCTGTCAGACACTGCAAGAGTCCTCCTGTTCGAGCGTCTATGTTTTCTTTTTCGCCGTCCGTCGAAACTCACCCATCTGATGCTGTGAGTATTTAACTCCCGACGGATGCTGCGAGAGCTTTCCTGGCCGGGTGTTCCAAAATTCTTTCACCTTACCATCGGCTGATCGGACTTACACGCCGTGAGCTGCTCCTGTCGGAGGCTACATGGACCCTCTCATTCGATCATTTCGAATCACACCCCTCTCCATCCATCGATGGGTAGGGCACATCCGTCAGACGTCGAGAGCTTCTCCCATAAAATGCGGCGTGAGCCTTCTCAATCACAAATCACGCATTCCCCGTTCTTTGACTGGTGGGGCTCGTACACCCTCTTGATCGGGCATCCCAAACACGTTGCTCCTCATTTATTGGTCGGTAGGGTTCACCCACCAGACGCCGTGAGCTGCTCCTTTCAAAAATCGCCGTGAGCCCTCCCAATCAGGCGTCCCAAATCATGTGAATCCGGATTGGTAGGGCACTCCCGCCCGATTCCGCTAGCTGCTCCCATCAGAGGTTAGGTCCAGGCTTGTTCTCGAAATGCCAGCCTGCCAAATCTCTGCCCTCAGTTTGGGGGGGGGGGGCTCTTTAGTCTGCCTGCTGTCCTTTTGCTCTTTTGCTTTTTGGAGGAGTACTCTGGGTTCCAAACTCAGAGCCCTCCCCGGCAAATAAGCATAACCTTTACTCTATCTAATTATATACAAGTGTGAACCAGTAAAATCCCATCTGGCTAGCGCGATTCCCATAATCTTTGCGAATTACATCAGTAGGCCAAGTGTATGTGGCTGTTCGAACTCATTTGACCACATGAGCGTTTACACTATGAAAACAATCTTGTCTAGTGCGTATTTGACTACCTCTGGAAGTGGTTGAAAGTAGACAAGCTCAAGACCCTGTTTACACCTGTATTTAGCGTCATCCACTTGTGATCTGATCAACCAAATCACAGGGTCGACTGGTATTAAGATGTGTTTTTTTGGGCTTGGTCACTGTCTGCTTTTACTGTATGGAAAAATAATTGTATACTATACTTGTTTTGTGTTCAATGGAAGAAACATAATGATAGATTTATAATTGATCTCTTCTCCAGGATGGTTTGCTCTTAGAGTAAAAACATTCAGGAAGTTGCATTGGTAAAAGAAGCATTTGCTTAATGAATCTGAATGATTTTCCCCCAAAAAAAGGGTCTGAAGGCTGGATCACTCCACTTTCCTGGAACAGCATCTACTTATCAGGGTGATAGTATTGTTGTGAAAGAAGTGGAGCCTGAAAACTACAATTACAGCAATGAAACTGCCTGGCGAGAGAACATAGACAAAGTCATGGAGTCCTGGTTCAGGGAGAAGGACCTGGACTTTGTGTCAATGTACTTCGGTGAGCCTGACAGTACAGGACACAAGTACGGGCCGGACTCCCCTGAGCGTAGGGCGATGGTCAGACAGGTGGACCGTACCGTCGGCTACCTGAGGAGCACGGCCGAGCGAAACGGCCTGAGCGAGCGGCTCAACATCATCATCACGGCCGATCACGGCATGAGCACTGTGTACCGGAACGGACTGGTGGAAGAGATCGTCCTCTCCAAGATTCCCGGCTTCTCTTTCCAAGATCTGTCATTCCATATTGTGGACTTTGGGCCGGTGGGACTACTGCTTCCCAAAGAAGGAAGAATCGATAAAGTGTACAACGCATTGAAAGGCGCTCATCCACATCTACACGTCTATAAGAAAGAGGAGATTCCCGTTCGCCTGCATTACTCCCTTAATGACCGTATATTACCCATCATCCTCTGGGCCGATGTAGGATACGTCATCAATGGGGTGAGCAAACTTTTCATTTTTAAAAAGACATTGAATAAAACCTTAATGCAAATTTATCAAGGGATTAAGACCTTACTAAAGCATATTTGGGTGAAGTTTCACCTCAAAATTAAAAGAAAGAAAAAGAAGCTATATCGCATGAAGAAGATAAAGCATGTTTTAGGTAATACTTTTGATATTTGCGTTGTGACGTTATTTTCATGATTTTTAAGCACATGTCCTTACCAATTTCAAAAAAGTAAAGGTGCTAGCAACCTCAAGGTCATGGGTTCGATTCCCAGTCAATGAGTGAACTGATAAAAATGCAATGGAAGTCGCTTTGGATAAAAACATATGCTTTTGTGTGTGTATATATATATAAAATCACCATAAAATGAATGTACAAAAAATAAAAAATTAATTAATTTAAAATAAATAAGTACATTTGCTTTACAGTAATGATAATTTGGTTGTAAATGTGCTAAATCAACATAAAAAAAATTACAAAATTTACTAAATTAATTCATTATATATAAATAAATGTATTCATAAATTTGCATTACAATAATGAGAATTTGGGAGGAAATGTGCTAAATCACCATGAAAATAATGTTTAAAAAAAAAGCACAATTATAAACATACTAACAAACTAACAAATAAATACTTTTATTAATGAGAATTTTGGGGTAAATGTCCTAAATCACCACAATTTTTTTTTTTTAAATGTTAAAGCTACTTGATGTTAATGGTTAATGGCTTGAATTAGAGAGCTGCTGGCACACATGCAATATTACATTCATTTGGAGCTTAAATTGACCAAATGGTTGATTCATCGGTGAAAGCGAACACTCTCAGATCAAAGCACATGTTAACAATGTTTGCTTTCACTGTTTTAGTTGCAGTTCACTATAATAACAGATAGATACAAGAAAACATGAATAATGTATATCTAATTACAGCCAAGCAAACCGAACACAATCAATGGCTGACATCTACTCTGCCCCTGACTCCTTTTAATTTACATTGCTAGCAATCAATCAATCAATCAATCAATCCTCCGCTCCCAAGACAACTTCAGAGGTCAGGTCAAGCGTATGGAACGCTTTGAGCTCCTATTCACCTTTGAGCCAGATGGCAGAGGTCAGATTTACAAGTGTAGCATACTAACAACTGCACA